>OVBA01000123.1:0-97917 GCA_900406435.1 Lepidium aucheri | reverse complement strand
GTAAAATATAGTGTAAAGTTTCTGCAAGTTAACAAAACTGAAACAACATAGCTTAACAAATTGTTCCTTCACTATCAAATTGTAGCACCCACGTGATCGAATAGCATAAAAGATTCATATCTTACAGGGAAAATAAAAAAACCAATAGAGGACACATAGCATGAAAATAATAATAGCATGAATACTACCCATGTTTATTGCTTCAATCTGCACTTCAAACTCTCTATTACTTTCTGGTTGTTTCCAAATGTCACACTCAAATATTTTAAACAAAAGGCTGGATTCATTAATAAAAAATAGTTTAGTATGTACTTAATACTTTAGTATACACTCGATTGTATTGGTATACACTAAATTATTTTGAACAATGCATCGAGATTCACCAAGGCGGCATGGTTACCTTGTGGCTCAGCAAGGATAAAAGCGCCAGCTTTGCAATAAACATATCATTTTATTAAGAATAATAAGTTCTCATTCACGCATTTCACCAAACAGTGGGTAAGCAAGATAACAACGGTGAAATCAGAGAATGGAGAAAGACAGAGAGTTAACAGCTTTCAATCAAAGAAGATATGATGAAATGCTCCTTTTAACCAATCCCTTGGTGGTGGTTAAAATGAAGATTTAGTCACACATCTTAAGTATATGACCCAGACTTCCAGACAAGATCTAAAGAAAAAATAACCTAAGAATCTTAGCTTACATCGCCAAATTTTTTGCACAGAGAATCCATAAAACTCCATTAATCATCTTTTAGCTATAATCCAGGTAAACTCGGTGAAAGAGAGAACAAAATTACCATCATCGCCGCCGCTAACTTCCTGGGGGTTGTCACTTTCCTTTTGCTCAGATGCGGTGGCTTGATTGGAGGAGTCACAGTGATGATTAGTAGCAAGGCGGAAAGAGGAGGACCAAAATTCTCGAGCTCTTCAATAAGGATGACAATGACTGGTTTTAAACGGAGAACTTCTTCGTGCTCCATGTTTAGGGTTTGCGAAGAGATTACAAAGACAAAGTAAAAGAAGATAGGCAAGCAAAAAAAGGCGAGAAAATTAAAAAAAAAAAAAAAAAAGAGAAGAGCAGAAGAGATTTAACCTTAAAACCAAAAGAAGAGAAGAGAAGATGGGAAGAAGATTGTGAGAAATATAGAAGAAAAATTAGGTTTTGGTTTCTTAACACTCTATATTAACAAAAATTATTTTGTTACATATCCGTCTTGATCCGTCTCGAATTATATTTTGTTTTTAAAACACTCTTAAACTATCTAAATTTATCTGGAACTTCTAGACAATTACAGATCGTATTTTATCTTAATTTGTTTATTTCCATTACAAATTCCAGACAATTTTCTATCAGCTTTAGACGAACCGCTCTCCGTCCTTTTATATATGTTTTCGTCCCGAATTCCATACAGTTTTGGACAGAAATTGTGTCCGTCTATAATATTGTTTGGAATCACCCTTTTTTCTTGTAGTGTAAATTACTGTCTAATTATTACTTCTACTTGAATCTGAGTTTGGATTGCTAAATACGTTGTTTGTCGTTATTGTTAATGAGATTACAGTTCAAAATCTGAGACCTTATCATACAAGATTTCATTAGTTTAACAAGAAAGTCGAAGAAACTGATGATATGATCATGATTCAGACAATAAGTTGATTATATATCGACTTCGCAGACATTTCATCTGCAGAGATATTATGAGATTACTTTTGAAAGAGAAGACTCATACTTTTTTTTGTTTGAAGAGAAGAGTCATATCTTGATAGAGAAGAAAATATTGGGGACGCAAAATATGTCTCAACAGAGAAAAGCTTATTTTGCATCTCCAACATTATTTTCTTTCAAAGTAAGAGTCACTGAAATATGGTGACCTTATCCTATATTCTCAATATAAATTAATTCTCCAAATCATAAAATGTATATGTTGGTTGCTCAATAGATGAAGTTTTGATAATTAAACAACCAACAGATGAAGTGGAGGTATAAAGTATGTTGTCGTTGTGCTCATAACTAAATCAGTAATAAATCAGCAGCTTTCTCTCTAATATGTCGAGCATGAGAATTGATAACATGATTTTATCCTTTTATCAAATCATATTACACTATGATGTTGATGTAGTATAATAGGTGTCAATCCAAATGAAAGTGCAACTAGCAATTAGAATATGATAGACTACTCCAATTCAAACCAAATCAGATTGATGTTTTGTCATTTATCAACTTAAACAATGAAATAAATGGATACGGAAATAACAGTTAAATAAGTACTAGATAAACCTAATTTAGAAATTGTAAGGTAACGAAACAGTGGAAATCAAGTGCAGTTAAAACAGATATCGAGTGCAGTGAAAACAATTAAGCAATGGATGAGAAAAGGGTTTCTTAAGGGGTGTAGATCATGGACCAGCGTCTTACTTTAAATCACTAAATCGCTTAACAAACTCAAACAAAGCTGATTTGTAGGCAATAAACTTATAACTATTGAGTTAACTCTCGTGGTAAACAATCTCAGTAAAGCTATCAACCGACCTTATCATCATAAGCGTTAAGCAACCATACTAGCATGAAGCAACAATTTAAACGAGCCTAATAAACACCTTAGACAATTAATCTCTTAAACTAAAGATGTTAATTTCAAAGACGGTTGGATCAGACAATTCAACACAACTATCGGGAGCTAAAAGTCTAAGATCATGTTCAATTGATCAGAAAGGAACAAGCATTAAAAACACTGAAACAAAAGTGATGTCGATTACAAAACGGCCTTTTTAATAGAATATTATACTTTTAAGCGATTTAGAAAACTTTAAGATTCACATTGGTCTGGTTCGTTCCCTCTGGAACACTAAGTTAACTACTCATAAATCATGGGTGAAAAACTTAAAACAACAATCAAAATAGATGACATGATCATAAAATTCAGAAATTAAACTTAAAAGAAAATGAACTGAAATTTTAATTAAAAATATCATAAAACGAAAGTAAAATTCTCATTCTAGAATTACAACAACAAAAAACTCAAAAGGTTTCTAAAACAGCGGTAAAACTTAGATAAAAAAAAGTGTTCATAACAAAAAGGAGGTATTTATACTGATCCCCCCCCCCGTTAAACCTAAAAGTAATGGAAACGAAAAACAAAGTAAGATAGGTGATCCGACTTCATGGCTCGAGACGAGTATCTGGGCTGTCAAAGGTGAAGTTGACTCGGCTCATCAGGTGCATTGAGTTCATGTTATAATCTGATCCATTACGCCATGTTGGGTCTGTCGTGATGCGAGGCCCGTCATGATTTGATCCGCTGATGCCAGTGTGTTGTCCGAATTATTGTGAAGCCACTTCCGAGTCGCATTGACATGCAATCTGAGTTGATGTTTGTTTCCAATCCGAGTCCCGTTGACATGCAATTCGAGTCCCAATTGACATGCAATCCGAGTCCCAATTGACATGTAAATCTGCTTCGCCATTGACTTCTGGTTGCAGTCCCGGTCACCATGACTCTAGGTTGCAGTCCCGATCGCCATGACTTTTGGTTGCAGTCCCGGTCGCCATGACTTCTAGTTGTAGTCCCGGTCACCATGACTCGTTGTTGCAGTCCTGGTCACCATGACTTCTGGTTGCAGTCCTTGTCGCCATGACTTCTGGTTGCAGTCTGGTCGCCATGACTCCTGAACACTCCAAAAGTGCCTAAAAACACTCCATATGCAGAATGTATGCAATGCAAGTGCAACCTATGTGAACAAACTAAAAATGACTCGTTTGTGATGTGAATGCTTTAGATTACATATAAAAAATGATAACAAATGACACCTATAATATGCTAGAATGCGTAGATATCAACTTCCCCAAACTTAGACCTTGCTTGCCCTCAAGCAAGTGCTTAGAATTAAGTTGGAAAAGAGGTTGTAATGTTGGGAATTCAGAACCGGAAACAAGCTTAAACGAATGCGTAACTCAAGGTCCTAGTTGCGAGTTCTAATGGTGCAGTTCAAACAGACCTTACTTAAAAACTTTAGCTATGACAATCACAGTTCAATCTAAGCTCAGTCATAACTTAATTATGCATTCAAATCGACATATCCTCTTAACATTCATTACTTCAGTAACCATGAATCTGCTTATCATCACCTAAGAATTCGTTTGGTTAAGGGTAAAGTCTAGAGATTAAAATGATCTCTACAAGTAACTAGTATATCATAACACAAAGGATCACTCATGAATGGATCAAGCTTTAGCATAATGCTAAAGGTAAGAACCAATATGTGCATACAAAGTCATGTCCCCATCTACCCATATGCCCATAATTGATCTTAACCTAGCCAATCTAACCCAGAATATGATCCTACTCTTAAGGCATTTTCATTTTTTTCTGCTCAACATATCATCTTCTTTTCGTTTAAGCTTTTCCATTCTTATCTAGCGAGAAGGATTTTTCTTGATTTACTTTAGTGGTTTTGGTTCTATAGATTACAGCACTGGTTTCTTTTCTTCCTATTCTTAGAACATTAAGACTTTTTGGTCTATTTCCCTTTACTTAATCTTAAAACCTTATTCACACTTAGCTTTCCCCAAAACATTTACTAGATTAGCATATAAATTCATCCCTTCCTCACCCTAGATCTTTAGACTTTCACCCATTCTTTCCTTCATACCATTTCTCTGCTTAGACACAAGCAATCCCGACCCCAAACGAACCACCTAGTCCTAGTCTGGTCCAAAACTTGTGAACCAGAGACTACATGAAGGCATGACTTTGTCGGCTCCTACCTAACACTTTATGTCAAGTTTAGAACAAAAAGAGACCTTACAATCACACAGCAAAGCACAGTATGGTTCAAAAGCAGATTATAATGTAACATGGTTTGATTCTATTTGGATTAGCAAGATAGATGCATGAGGGGTAAAGAAAATCCAAATATTCTAGTAATCCACGAATTCATCGTTGATGCATAGACAAGATAATTATAGATCAGATTTATGGTTATCACGTTGTGATGATAGGCGTCAAATAATAACATGTGCAATCATGGCGTGAGACTTGTGCTAAACATTCCTAACATGGTTCAGTCTTAACTTTCAAGACAAGCATAGAATGCAACAAAGAACCTAGAAACTAGGGTCTTGAATCTAGCAAGTCAATCAGCAATTTTAAGCGGTCGTTATCCTCATAATTCCCTATGAGACTTGATCTTAGATGATATGCGACTACATGACACTCCTTTTATGATTTTTCTGTGTGTTTTCTATGCCTTAGATGCAATGCATGAACTAAATTAGAATGCTTGAAACTAAATGGAAATCAAAACTAAGAAAATAAGTTAATATCATCTAAGACCCTCCCCCAAACTTAAACTACACAGTCCCTTGTGTAGTAGCCTGAAAGAAAATCGTAGACCAACAAAGCAAAATAAAAAATGCAGATGTATATACAATAAAATGAGAGTCGGGGTTTGTTACCTCACCCAAAAAGAGACCATCCCGTTGGATCCATATCCACTCAGTGTGCTTGTTTGAGTTAACAATGGTTTGACACGATGGTGGTGTGTGCGACTCGGAGGTGCGGATCATGTCAGGTCAAAGTGGTGGCGTAGGGACTCAAAAGTGCAGACTGAGTCAAAATAGGGGCGGTACTTGGACTCGGACCAGTAACTGAGTCAAAAAGGTAACACAGGACACGAACATGTGAATAGCTTACTTGACTAAGAGATGTAGTCCGAGTTGGAGAGTCGGCGGTGGCTGGAGTCGAGACTTAAAGTCTTGCCTCTCATGCTTTAAAAGAATCCAACTGCTTGTGATGTTTTGGCCTATTCTCCACGACCTGAAACACACAAAAACAAAAAAGAAACAAATAAAATTGTTGGGAAACGAAAGAAAAAATATACAAGAATATGCATGGGTCCTCCCAAGTGAGCTTGTTTATAGTCTCAAGCTCAACTCTTCACCCCCATCAGATTTGGTTCAGAGAGAGGAATTGGAGTCCCCTCTAAAGTGGTTCCAGCAACCATGTGGAGCTTGGCTTTCTGCCCATTCTTTGGAATATCATCTCCTTCCTTGCTAACCAAAGTGATGGCTCTGCAAGGCATAACCTCTTTGATTCTAAAATCTACTGACCAATCTGATTTGGGCTTTGTCGGAAAGAGAAGCTGCTTGACTTTAGAAAATGGCTTGGGATGCTGGCTGCTCTTCACCATGTACTCAATTACTGCATCCACAAATCCGTTTGGTTGCAGAATTATATCAGGTCCAAGGTCCAGTTTGGGTAGGTTGCATATCTCCTTAGGAGGTGGCTTATTCTTGTACTACGACGGCGTAAACCACATTCCCTGAGGTAGGTGTGCACACGGACCATCTTCCCCATCTATGTTCTCTTCTCCATTTTGCAATGAAAAGAAAACACAATAAAACTACTTAGTTATACCCAGTTTTACGAAACTGTATAACTATCTAGTTATACATAGTATTACTTCATCTGAAACTTCCTTCATCATCCTAATCCCAATCAACTATTAACCATTTCACAATTCAACCCAGTTTGTAAAATCACTATAGTTAAACCTAGTTTTACGAAACAGTATAACTATCTAGGTGTACATAGTATTACTTCATATGCATTTGTATTATGTCAAAAAATTGATACATATCATTGGGGCATCACCCCTTCCGTCTTCTCCGCTTTGGTCAGCCTCACCTTCTTCTTCTTCTTCTGTTATGTTCTCCCTCGTTCTCTTCTCCTGTTGTTTTCTTCGCCGTCGTTCTCTTCTTTGGCGTTCTCTTCTCCGGCATTCTCTTCTCCGGCATTCTCTTCTCCGGCATTCTCTTCTGTCGACCGCCGGGATTTCTTCTGGTGGTTCCTCTACAACCGGGCTTTGTTTCTTCTCTTCACCATCCACCAAGTTCTAGCTATAGATAGTTAACGGAACCGTTGAATCGAGGGTTGTGGGTGGTCGTGGGGCGTTTTTCTTTTTTCTGCTCTGGGATGTTTTTGCTTCCTTTGGCAAGAAAAAAATTTAAAGCAGAAGGTTTGAGGAATGTTTGTGACAAAGGGATTGAGAGGGTAAGATTGTACAATCACATTTTTTGGAAACTAAAAGAATACATAAAAAATATATTTTAATTATGGTATTATAAGGCATTTCTTCTTCAAAATGGACATCTCGGACAATTTCCCATAAATAATCAGCTTAATCTAGTATTGCTTTAATAATTATAGATATGTAGGTTCGATGACCTTTTTTTCTTTTGTCAACTCCCAATAACCTATTTACCCCTCATATATATAACAAAAAATACACACAATACTTTTTTTTTTGTTCGTATATCCAAAGTTTTTTTTCTGTCATCTCATTGATAAGTTTAAAGATTACACAGAACTGAGAAAACAATAGACCACAAAGAGAACTAGGGATGCATTCAATCTTTCAACGAGAATGAGATGGAAGCGATCCCCAAGATAAAACCAAATACAATAAGGAATCAAATCTTTCATACAACCTAAGAAAATCATGTAACCTAAGACGAGCTTCAGACTACCGATGACTTGAAAACAATGCACGGCTTTCTCTTGAAATGATGATTCTCTAGCTTTGCAACAGCCACTGTCAAATGAAACCCGAATGAGCTTGCTAGGGAGGACTAGCTCAAAGAACCAGAGGGATTTTCAATGACAGGAATATTCGAAAACAACAAGATACAAAAAACAAAATGAGAGAATAAACTCCAAATTACCGCTCCATCAACTCTAGAAATGAAATTCTAAAGCTTGAGGAGAAAATTTAACAAAGCAAAAAACTTAAACATTAGAAAGGATCAAGTATTGCTGCAACCAACCACCTAAACACTTAATTAGAGTCTAATTAACCACTAAATAGATTAACCCAACAACAACAAGATCAAAGATCTAAACGAACTAGATCCAGTCAAAGTAAGACCACAAGGACAAGCTCGCTGACGGGAAGGAGCTCAACAAAAGGATCCTCACCACCTTCAACCTCAACAGTAATCACACGAGCACAACCTCTAAAACTCACCACTGGAAAAGAAACGAGCTTCGACAAGCTCAAATCTGGAAGCAAGCCGGATGAACCACGAGCCAGAACCATGGAGGACCAGCAAAAAACACGAGCTCGTCAACAGCTCCATTACCAAAGAAAATCAAACTAAAACCAGATCTAGAAGACGAAAGATTCCAAAACCGAAACAAATAAACAGGCAAAGCACCATAACGGTGAGATAGTGGACCGCCGGTGCTGTGAGGAGCCACCGGCGGTCAAGCTATGGCCGATTGGAATAATGACGGCAAGGACAGACGAAGATCTTGCGGTTCCTAGAGAGAATTTGTTTTTGTGTAGTTTTATATTTCGTGTATCCAAAGTTTAAACTTGTATAAACCTCAAAATAAAATTAATATATATTATATGAACCATATAGATAGTTTCAACTTTGGTTTGACACAAACGCTGATTAGTAAGATTTGCTGTTTACCAATGTACTAATTGCCAAATTTACAAGTAATTTGCGATTATAACTAGTATGGTTCTGAAACGTTTTAGCTATCAACGAACGAGTAAAAGACGAGACAATAAGAAAAGCTTGACATAGAAAATATATCACAGAATTAGAGATGAGATAATCTATTGGTAAATGTTATTGTTTTGCAACAGATATTTAGGTTGCAAAATTATCATGCCCTTTAAAATAATATAACTATAAGCAAATATCTTTATAGGGTAGTTTGCTACATTAATTTTAGTATTATGCAACATAGTTAATATTAATGCATGTTTTTGTTTTGCACATCCAAAACTTCTCAACACATGTATCATTTAGATGGATGGAAGATCATCCAATGCATGTTATTTTATATATGACTCTTTTTTAAATTTGAACGATTAGTCTCAAATCTCAAAATGAAGTTTTGAGAAGAGTGAATTCCAACCAGGACCTTCAAAAAATTCTTTAAACTATTAGTAATTTGTACTATAATCCCTAACATTAACAAAAAATAATAAAACTTCATAAATAAATATAAAACATACAAAAAAATATTACACACAATACACATTAACAAAAAATAATAAAACTTCATAAATAAACGTAAAACATAGAAAAAAATATTACACACAATACTACATGAATATATAAAGTTACATGATAACTGAATATAATAAAAAATTTATATTTATGATTATAAAACACAAATAAGCAAAAATTATAAAGTTACAACTATCTTTGTTTGATGCATTTTTTGTTTATATAATAGTTTTTACGTATTTTGTTTGTATAATATTTGTTTTTATGTTATTTGATATTTTTTCATTATTAACAACTTTGATTATGTATTAATTTAGTTATTTTATCTAACAAAGTTGAATACTATAATTAGTGTTACATATAATTTAGAAGGACTATAGTATAAATACCAAATAGTTTTGAAATTGTTTTTTTATGGAAATGGGATCAAAGCCCCATCTTATCTATCAAACAACAAAACTCATACAACCCTAACCCGACGCGATAGACACACCAGCTAAGTCCTCATCAAAAAGCAAACGAACTTGTTTGGGAACAACATCAAAGCTATGAAAACCAAAATCTAAAGAGAAAGCATAATTAGCCAAACCATCAGCTAACCGATTCGCCTCTCGAAAAACGTGTAAAATTTGGACTGTCCAGTTCTTTGACGAGAAGCCATAGCACAAACGTACTAGGAAGGAAAGCGGGTGAGAATCTTTCACCGCTTTCAAAAGAAAACCAGCGACTATCTCCGAATCAACCTCCAACCGAATGCATGTAACCTTCTTTTCCCATGCCAAAACTAGACAATAGTACACACCCCATAACTCTGCTAGCGATACAGAACAAATACCAATATTCAAAGAAAAACCACCACACCACCGACCCCATTGGTCATGTAGCACCCCTCCATCTGTCGCTAAGCTTGGATTACCTTTAGATGCTCAGTCCTTGTTAAGTGTAAACCAGCCCGAGCTCAGTAGCTCACAACCAATCAATCGCTCCAATGCTTCTCTCGGTACCACAGCCCCAATCTTAACATTCACCTGATGAATCTCCAGCGATTTCTGTCTTAAGAATTGAACTTTGTCTCTGCATCTCGCTGAACTATCAAACACGTTAAGACACAGCCATTACCAACTCCACCACTCCACAACCGCAAATCGGACAGCCCATGAACATCCTTCATAAATACTCTCATCACCAAGGTTAGTGAAGAGCGACTCCAAAATCTACATACAAAAGAACCTTGCTCTCTTGCTTGGTGGGACTAGTCAACGCCAAATGCCCTCCATAACTGAGCAATCAATGAACATATGAATAATAGTTTCCTCTCCACCCCGACATATCGAACACATGACCGAGTTACACAAATGCCTCCTAAACCTTTTGGTATCTGTTAGGATAACTTGGTTCATACACAACCAGAGAAAGACATGGATCCTTTACAGAACTCGCAAACGCCATATACAATTAAACAAAACACTCACATCTTGGTATGGGTTATGATCTCGAGTTAAAAGTTCACAAGCGGAGCTCACCGTAAACTGTCCATTCATCGAGAGGCTCCATGAGATTTGATCACAACAACCTGTTACCTCATCCACAACATAAGCACCTCAGTGGAGCTTAACCTTATCCGAAAGAGAAGAACTTAGTAAATTTTGTCTCTAACCCGTTCCTGAGCGCCAGATATCATGAACCTTTACAAGCTTAGGGTCATCACCCAAATCCGTCATAGTAATCTCATGCAAAGGTCGATCCCTAAGCCAAGGATCTTCCCAAGATTGAGCTACTCTACCTTCACCAACCACCCACCGTTACCCGGGAAGTTCCACATCTCTGATACCAATAAGTATACTTTGAAATGTAGAAGAATAGCAGCCCAAACCCCTCATCCACGCGGGATCCTGTATGGACTGAATCTTATACTTACTTCGTAAGATTGAGGACCATAAACTCTTCTGATCATGTAACATTCTCCATCCAAGCTTAGCAATCAAATCTTTATTCACCTCAACCAAAGTACGAATCCCCAATCCGCCTGCGGATTTCTTTCGACAAACTCGATCCAACTCATTAAATGAATTTTGCTTTTTTCATGAGTATCACCCAATAGAAACAAACGTGTGATACGGTCTAAAGCACTTAGTATCGAAGACGCAAGTAGAATAGCACTCATTATATGGACTGGTACAG
This sequence comes from Lepidium aucheri, assembly GCA_900406435.1. NCBI lineage: Eukaryota > Viridiplantae > Streptophyta > Magnoliopsida > Brassicales > Brassicaceae > Lepidium > Lepidium aucheri. The sequence continues at coordinate 86,706 of OVBA01000123.1, read as the reverse complement.
AAGAAAGTACCGATTTTGTGAGAGTAATTCCTACAGCAAGACTTAAGGGGGGTGTACTGAAACATTGATTTTGAGTGATTTGAGTTTAAGTGGCCAATCACCTGTTATTCAAACAAGAATTTCCAAAAATCCTCTAAAATCAAGTGCTATTGAACTAGTGAATTTAAAAAGCAAAATCATATCCACTGCTATTGGAAAAAAATTAAAGATGCGATTTTAGGTGATTCTCTGCGATTCTAGTGTTATTTAGAGGATTTCCTTAGTTAAAAACACAAAAATCCAAATCTCATGGTTTTAGGTAGAGTTTTGTAACAAATCATAAGAACTTCCCTGGACTCATCTAAAATCATCTAAAATTTCATAAAATCTAAATCATTCACAATCATTTAAAATCCTGGTTCAATACACCCCTCTAAAAGTGACTTTTCCATCCGTCCCCAAAACCTTAAATTTTGAGGTTTTTTTTTAAATCCAACAAATAGTTTTGAAGTTTTGAGTATTTGTTGGATTTTAAAAAAACCTCAAAATTTAAGGTTTTGGGGACTTGTTGGATGCCCTAACAAATTAAGCTAATTGCAAAACATTGTTAATTCTATATAAATTGTTATCGTAGTTTAACTTCTCGTACTCCCCCATATTCACTTGGCAATTTTTAGTGTTATCATTATGTATTTTGTATTTGCTTCAATAACAAGAAAAAAAGCTGAATTTGGATAGTAGTATTCATCTAGATTTTGTCTGGATTAGAAGATCGGGATGTAATCCAGACAAAATTCGTTGTCTGCTACAGGTTATTGCAAATCACAATCTTGTATGAAATCCGTTGTAATATCTAGACGGAAACCAGACAAACTTTATATTGTCTAAAAATCTAGACGGTGTTATTTGTGACAAGTCTAGACATGTCTAGACGGATTGTATTCCAGACATAAGTCTAAGTTTCGTCTAGAAATTATAGATTGTTTGTAATGGGAAAAACTTCCAGAAGTTTTTAGAAACTTTTTGACGACTTTAATTAGATACAAAAATTAGACAAAAGAGAGAATATGTAATGATTTTAGAGATAAAAGAAAATAATTAATAATTGATTATCAAAAGAATTTACTTTCCACTAAAAGATTTTTAAATTTGTATAATCATGAAAACAGAAGCATATACTGATTAAACATGGTAAACCAAAAGCATATAAGTTGAACTAAATATAAATAACTGCAAAACATTCGATAGTTAAATTACAAACAGAAAAACCAACAAGAGTTCAAAGTTTTAGAACAATGTTTGAGATATATTGAAAGTGCAGAAAGAGTCATATAAAAACTAAAAGAGGGAGATAGAGAAACCATTTATGATGTGGCCTCTCGACAAAAACATGGGTTCATTTACCTCATAAGAGTGACAAGCTTCTGTTGGCTTTCCAAATTTGAGCAATTGTCTCCTTCATCCCAGCAATCTCAACTTCAACTGTAGGTGGGATAGTTCTTGATGGAGCTGTGGAGTGAGGAGACAAGGCTTCCCAATCCAATGTGTCTGCCCCTTGGAGTCTTTGTTTCCTGAATGCATCGACATTGAAAGATCAATGTCTATCTTTGTAAAAACTTAAGCAGATTCAATCAATTTTAGTCACATAATGAATGACACAGTAATACAATGTAAAGTGAAGTGATTAATATACCTCAAGAACCATATTTTTGATATCCTCTCTTGACAGTACTGCTGGTGAGGTTGTTGACCATGGGGAGTTAGAAGAATCAGCTTGAGACAGTTGGGTCATGCGATCATTTCGCATCTTATTCACATTGCCATCTATCTTTGTGATAACTTGATCCTGAATTTGCCCAGTTCGCTTATGTGTGTGTAGCCTCCAAAACGTCAAGATAATCTAGTATTACACCATTATTTTTTTCAGCCTGAACACATATAAAGAACATTAGTATATTCAACTACAGATTCAAGTATGAGAACAAGCCATAATGAGAACAAGCGGTGTTACCATTTCAATCTCTTTGCGTTTGAATCACTTGTTAAAGAGTTTGCAAACTAACTTTGTATGTTCTGGCTCCCATGTGATAGTTTGCGAACTAACTTTGTATGTCCTGGCTCCGCGAATAATTTCAGCAAAGTAAAATATAGTGTAAAGTTTCTGCAAGTTAACAAAACTGAAACAACATAGTTTAACAAATTGTTCCTTCACTATCAAATTGTAGCACCCACCTGATCGAATAGCATAAAAGATTCTTCATATCTTACAGGGAAAATAAGAAAACCAATAGAGGACACATAGCATGAAAATAATAATAGCATGAATACTACCCGAGTTTATTGCTTCAATCTGCACTTCAAACTCTCTATTACTTTCTGGTCGTTTCCAAAAGTCAAACTCAAATATTTTAAATAAAAGCCTGGATTCATTAATAAAAAATAGTTTAGTACGTACTTAATATTTTAGTATACACTCGATTGTATTGGTATACACTAAATTATTTTGAACAATGCGTCGAGATTCACCAATGCGCCATGGTTACCTTGTGGCTCAGCAAAGATGAAAGCGCCAGCTTTGCAATAAACATATCATTTTTTTAAGAATAATAAGTTTTCACTCACGCATTTCACCAAACAGTTGGTAAGCAAGATAACAACGGTAAAATCAGAGAATGGAGAAAGACAGAGAGTTAACAGCTTTCAATCAAAGAAGATATGATGAAATGCTCCTTTTAACCAATCCCTTGGTGGTGGTTAAAATGAAGATTTAGTCACACATCTTAAGTATATGACCCAGACTTCCAGAACAAAATCTAAAGAAAAAATAATCTAAGAATCTTAGCTTACATTGCCAAATTTTTTGCACAGAGAATCCAGAAAACTCTATTAATCATCTTTTAGCTATAATCCAAGTAAACTCGGTGAAAGAGAAAACAAAAGTACCATCATCGCCGCCGCTAACTTCCTGGGGGTTGTCACTTTCCTTTTGCTCAGATGCGGTGGCTTGATCGGAGGAGTCACAATGATGATTAGTAGCGAGGCGGAAAGAGGAGGACCAAACTTCTTGAGCTCTTCAATAAGGATGACGACGACTGGTTCCAAACGGAGAACTTCTTTGTGCTCCATGTTTAGGGTTTTGCGAAGAAATTACAAAGACAAAGTAAAAGAAGATAGGCAAGAAAAAAAGGCGAGAAAATAGAAAAAAAGAGAAGAGCAGAAGAGATTTAACCTTAAAACCAAAAGAAGAGAAGAGGAGATGGGAAGAAGATTGTGAGAAATATAGAAGAAAAATTAGGTTTTGGTTTCTTAACACTCTATTTTAACAAAAGTTATTTTGTTACATATCCGTCTCGAATTATATTTTGTTTTTAAAACACTCAGAAACTATCTAAATTTATCTAGAATTTCTAGATAATTATAGACAACTATCATATTTTGCCTTAATTTGTTTATTTTCGTTACAAAATCCAGACAATTTCCTATCAGCTTTAGACGAACCGCTCTCCGTCCCTTTATATATCGTTTCTGTCCTGAATTCCATACTGTTTTAGACAAAAATTGTGTCCGTCTATAATATTGTTTGGAATCACCCTTTTTAATTGTGTCCGTCTATAATATTGTTTGGAATCACCCTTTTTTCTTGTAGTGTACTTCTACTTGAATGTGAGTTTAGATTGCTAAGTACGTTGTTCGTCGTTATTGTTAATGAGATTACAGTTCAAAATCTGAGACCTTATCATACAAGATTTATTAGTTTATGTCAAGAAACCTAAAGAAATGAGATTTGTGAAAAAGGTTTCTTATTGATTTTGATAGAGGCTAAAACCTTATATAGATACAAAGAAATAGGGAACACATATTTAACCTAATTAGGTATAGCTAATGAGATCATGGCCCATTACGGCCCAATCTCATAATACTCCCTGGCAAGCTCATACGTGGTAACACGTGTGAGATTGGACAAGTCTTCAAAGCAGCGGCATCATACTCGGCCGTCGAGTCATCTTCGCGGCGTTGTACTCCACCGTCAAGTCATCTTCGCGGCATTATACTCGGTCGTCGAGTTATTTCGCGGTATTATACTCGGCCGTCGAGTCATCTTCGCAGTGTTATACTCGGCCGTCGAGTCATCTTTGCAGCGTTAACTCGGCCGTCGAGTCATTTTTATTGCGTTATACATGGCTATCGAGTCATCGACGTTTATACCCAGTCATAGGGTCAGAAAAACACAAGTTTCGGTTATTCTTCGAACATCTTGTTCATGAAGAAACTTGTGTAGTTGGATTCAGATTTATCACCATATTATGGTAACCTGCAATATTCTTCTCAATTAGTTAGAAAAATTATTGGTGGTCAATTTTTATCAAATCAAACAAATCCTATATGACGTGAGTAGTCTTTTTCATTTTTTTTAAAAACCCTTTTTTCACGTTGCTGTTATGTTTTGTTTTTTTTTTTAACATTAAAATAGAAGAAAGAAACAAATGTTTTTGAAATCATATAAGAAAGAAAGAAAAAAAAAGAAAAAAAATTATGAAGAAGAGTGACAAAACGTTTAGAAAACATTCTTTTTTAGATAAATAAGAAAACTTAGATTATTAAGAATTAGAAAACTTAATAACATATTCATCTGGATCTTTATCGTTGGCACCACCATCTCCTTCATCAGTTGTCTGAATCTCCATGATCTCAGTATAGAATAAAATATCGAAAACAAGAATCTAAGAATTTAAATCTGGCTCTGATACCATGTCAAGAAACCTAAAGAAAGGAGATTTGTGAAAAAGGTTTCTTATTAATTTTGATGGAGGCTAAAACCTTATATAGATACAAAGCAATAGGGAAAACATATTTAACCTAATTAGGTATAGCTAATGAGATCATGGCCCATTAGGGCCCAATCTCCTAATAGTTTAACAAGAAAGTCGAAGAAACTGATGATATGATCATGATTCAGACAATAAGTTGATTATATATCGACTTCGGAGACATTTCATCTGCAGAGATATTATGAGATTACTTTTGAAAGAGAAGACTCATACTCTCTTTTTTGTTTGAAGAGAAGAGTCCTAATTTGATAGAGAAGAAAATGTCGGGGACGCAAAATATGTCACAACAGAGAAAAGCTTATTTTGCATCTCCAACATTATTTTCTTTCAAAGTAAGAGTCACTGAAATATGGTGACTTTATCCTATATTCTCAATATAAAGTAAGGGTAATTCTCCAAATCATAAAATGTATATATTTATTAGTTTTATTTTGTTAAATAACGAATCGTATAACATATTATAAACCTCCCTTCATAGGTTGGTTGCAATAGATGAAGTTTTGATAATTAAACAACCAACAGATGAAGTGAAGGTATATAGTATGTTGTCGTTGTGCTCTGCACTAAAATCATTTTGGTGATGGCTCCCAATTATATAAGGCACCATAAGATGTTTTGGCCATAGAGCTAGTTGTTTTCAACAATACTCCACAATATTTTTTCTCTTTACTAATAGGAAAAGGTCATAAGTTTTTTCAGGAAAGAATGGAATGAAATCTTATTAGTAGGAAACTGAAAAAATAAATAGACAAGATTGATCCGAATAAACTCTAAAATGTTATAAGTAGAAAACAAAAACAAAAAATGGAACGGAATCTAACGTATTTGCTAATAGCTATATTTCTAAATAAGTATATGTATGATTTTCCCAAATATGTAATTTAGTCAAATTTTATATTTGTATATTCTAAATTTAAAAATAAATTAATTGTTTGCAAGAATAGAACGAGGATTTCTATGCGATAAATACACAATAATAATAGTTAAATATATACGTATACCCGTATGTCAAAGTATATAATTCAAACTTAGTAAGATTTCTGATATTTTTTACCTTATAAAATAAAGAAAGCTTAGGGATATTTTTATGAAAGAAAAAAATTGATAGAAATTTATATTTAAATCTGAAATTTATATACCCGTAAGAAACAGTAAAATTTATACATAGTTGCTATAGTTTTAAAATGATCCAGTTAATGATTTTGCTATCAATAATTCAATCTCTTTACTAAAGTATATAGATTAAAAATAATTTAAGAAATAGAGTAGATAATTGATTGGATTTGTCGTTCCAATTGATTTTGACAAAAAAACAAAAAAAATACATAATTCGCGCATATTTGAATCCTCAGTATCACGTGAACATATGTCTTTTTAGAGGTAGGCACATGAGTGTATTTATGCTTTGAAACAGCTTTTAAAAAGTTTTGTAAACAATCTAAACAAAAATTTAATACACATCATTTTTTTTTTGTCAATGGCAATATATTAAAATAACCTTCAATAGTTAAAAGATTACAATGATAAATTAGTAGTCTTCTTTCTAATATGTCAAGCAAGAGAATTCATAACATGATTTTATCCTTTTTATCAAACCCTATTACACTAATATGTCGATGTAGTATAATATATGTCAATCTAAGTGGGAGCGCAACTAACAATCAGAATATGATAGACTACTCCAATTCAAGCCAAACCAGATTAATGTTTTGTTATTTATCAACTTAAACAATAAAATAAATAGAAACGGAAATAACAGTTAAATAAACACAAGATAAACCTAATTGAGAAATTGTAAGGTTACGAAACAGTGGAAATACAGTGCAGTTCAAAAAGAAATCGAGTGCTGTGAAAACAATTAAGCAATGTATGAGAAAAGGGTTTCTTAAGGGGCAGAGATCATGGACCAGTGTCTCACTTTAAGTCACTAAATCGTTTAACAAACTCAAACAAAACTGATTTGTAGGCAATAAACTTATAACTATTGAGTCAGCTCTTGTGGCAAACAATCTCAGTAAAGCTATCAACTGGCCTTATCATCATAAGCGTTAAGCAACCTAACTAGCGTGAAGCAACAATTTAAACGAGCTTAATAAACACCCTAGACAATTAATCTCTTAAGCTAAGGATGTAAATTTCAGAGACGGTTGGATCAGATAATTCAACACACCTATTGGGAGGTAAAAGTCTAAGATCATGTTTCAATTGATCATAAAGGAACAAGCATTAACAACACCGAAACAAAAGAGATGTCGATTACAAAAAGGGCCTTTTTTAATAGAATATTGTACTCTTAAGCGACTTAGAAAACTTTAAGATCCACACTGGTCTAGTTCGTTCCCTCAGGAACCCTAAGTTAACTACTCATAAATCATGGGTGAAACAATTAAAACAACAATCAAAATAGATGACATAATCATAAAATTCAGAAAGTAAACTTAAATAAAAATAAACTGAAATTTTAATTTAAAATATCATAAAATGAAAGTAGAATTCTATTCTAGAATTACAATAACAAAAAACTCAAAAGGTTTCTGAAGCAGCGGTAAAACTTGGATAAAAAAGGTCTTTGTAACACAAAGGAGGTGTTTATACTGACCCCCCCCCCCGGTTAAACCTAAAAGTAATGGAAACGAAAAACAAAGTAAGAGAGGTGATCCAACTTCGTGGGTCAAGCCGAGTATCTGGGCCATCAAAGGTGAAGTTGACTTGGCCCATCAGGTGCAGTGACTTCATGTTACAATAGGATCCATTACGCCATGCTGGGCCTGTTATGACGCGAGGCCTGTCATGATTCGATTCGCTGATGCCAGTGTGTTGTCTGAGTTATTATGAAGCCACTTCTGAGTCGCATTGACATGCAATCTGAGTCGATGTTGGTTTCCAATCCGAGTCCCATTGACATGCAATTCGAGTCCCAGTTGACATGCAATCCGACTCCCAATTGACATGTAAATCTGATTCGCAATTGACTTCTGGTTGCAATCCCGGTGACCATGACTTTTGGTTGCAGTCCCAGTCGCCATGACTTTTGGTTGCAGTCCCGGTCGCCATGACTTCTATTTGTAGTCCCGGTCACCATGACTCATGGTTGCAGTCCCGGTCACCATGACTTCTGGTTGCAGTCCCGGTTGCCATGACTTCTGGTTGCAGTCCTGGTCACACAGCAAAGCACAGCATGGTTCGAAACCAGATTATAATGTAACATGGTGGAATTTTATTTGGATTAGCAAGATACATGCATGCGGGGTAAAGAAAATCCAAATATTCTAGTAATCCATGAATCTAGAGTTGATTCATAGACAAGATAATTATAGATCAAATTTATGGTATTACTTAAATTAAAACATGTTCAATCATCGTGTGAGACTTGTGCTAAACATTCCTAACATGGTTCAGTCTTAACTTTCAAGACAAGCATGGAATGCAACAAAGAACCTAGAAACTAGGGCATTGAATCTAGCAAGTTAATCAGCAATTTTAAGCGGCTATTATCCTCATAATTCCCTATGTATCTAGAATCGATCTTACATGATATACGACTACATGACACTCTTTTTATGATTTTTTTTTGTTCTTTTAATGCCTTATATGCAATGCATGAACTAAATGAGAATGCATGAACTGAATGGAAATCAAAACTAAGAAACACAGACCTCCCCCAAACTTAAACTACACAGTCCCTTGTGTAGTAGCCAGAAAAAAAAATTCTAGACCAACAAAGCAAAATAAACAATGCAGATGTATATACAATGAAATGAGAGTCGGAGTTTGTTACCTCATTCGAAAAGAGACCATCCTGCTGGATCCATATCCACTCAGTGTGCTTGTTTGAGTCGACAATGGTTTGACATGGTGGTGGTGTGTGCGACTCGGAGGTGCGGATCATATTAGGTCAAAGTTGTGGCATAGGGACTTGAAAGTGCAGACTGAGTCAGGATAGCAGGTTTACTTGGACTCGGAGCAGTAACCGAGTCAAAAAGGCGGTGCGGTACACGAACATGTGGATGGCTCACTTGACTAGGAGATGTAGTCCGAGTTGGAAAGTCGACGGTGGCTGGACTAGAGACTTAAAGTCTTGCCTCTCACACTTTAAAAGAATCAAATTGTTTATGATGTTTTGGCCTATTCTCCACGACCTGAAACACACGAAAAAAAAGGAAACAAATAAAAAGAAAGTATATACAAGGATATGCATGGGACTTCCTCCCAAGTGAACTTGTTTATAGTTTCAAACTTGACTCTTCACCCCCATCAGATATGGGGTGGTTCAGAGATAGGAAATGGAGTCCCTTATGAAGTGGTTCCAGCAACCATGTGGAGCTTGGCTTTCTGCCCATTCTTTGGAATATCATCTCCTTCTTTGGTAACCAAAGTGATGGCTCTGCAAGGCATAACCTCTTTGATTCTAAAAGCTCCTGACCAATCTGATTTGGGCATTGTTGGAAAGAGAAGCTGATTGACTTTAGTAAATGGCTTGGGACGCTTGCTGCTCTTCACCATGTACTCAATTACTGCATCCACAAATCTGTTTGATTGCAGAATTAGATCAGGTCCAAGGTCCAGTTTGGGTAGCTTGCATATCTCCTTAGGAGGTGGTTGTGTAATCTCACTGCAAGCAAACAGAGATGCAAGGCTTCTCCCATCAAACACATCCTCATATATGGTGGCTCTCCTGCAGTATTCACTAGCTTTGCCACTCTTAACCAATACAACTTGAGGGAGCTCAAGAGGTTTGACGTCCATCTGGTCCAATCCCTCAATTGAGAAGGTTTGTCCTTTAATAGTTGGCCTCAGCTTTTCCTTATTGATATCAAACTTCATTTTGAGGTCTTCCCCAAGGTTGAGCTTGATTGTTCCATTCCGCACATTAATTACTGCACCAGTTGAGGCTAAAAAAGGTCTACCAAGAAGTAGTGGATCTTGTGGTTCTTCATCCATATCCAGCACCACAAAGTCTATGGGAACTTCGATGTTGCCAATCTTAATTGGCAGATCCTCTAACAAACCATATGGCAATCGAGTGGACCTATCAGCTTGGATCAAAGAGAGTTTACAAGACTTGTAGTTGTTGAATCCCAGCCTTCTAGCAAGAGAGAGTGGCATTAGGCTGATTGAAGCTCCAAGATCACAAAGAATTTTGTTGAAGATTAAGTGACTGGTAAAGTGAATGTCCCAGGGTCCTCTAGCTTCTCTTGTACTACCCTGCTCTGTGTGATGGCACTGTACTCATGAGTCTCTACTCCCATGCTCTATGCTTCCTTAGTTATCTTCCTAATAGCTTCTTTCAGAAGTTTCTGATAAGGAGGTATAAGTGTACATCAATGATATGAATCTTCAACTCAATCTCCTTCATCTGCTTATCGAAAAGTCTCTTGTATTTCTTAGTAAGTTCCTTCTTGAACCGTCCAGCAAAAGATAATTGAGGCTTGTATAGGGTGGAGCTGAAGTTGTGCTCTTTTCCTTAGATTATGACGGTATTTTGAGCATCTGAGGTTGTGGTTTTGGGTTTGACTCGACCTGGTATGTTGGGCACGGTGTCAGGTGTGACTTTCTCACAAGAGGTAGCACGCAACTACCTTCACGTTGAGTTTCTTGATCGAGTGGGGTTTCTAGAGTCAATTTTTGGCCAAATGTTTGATCTGATCATCCTCCCCTTCCTAAACCACGCTATCCTCAATGTATATATCCTTTCTAGCACATTGAGAAAGCTCTTTGCCACTTCTCAAGATAATAGATTGGGCAGTGTATTCTTTGGGATTTTGAATGGCCTTTCCTAGTAGTTGACCAGATTTCTTCATAGAGGAGGATGCTTGTTGATTCTTTAGGTACTTGAGTCTCGCATTCAATGTCTCAAACTTGCAATTGAGATCATTGTGCGATGCGTCATTCTTTAAGTGTACCTCAGCAAACTTCTTTGTCAACTCAGTAGCTTTCGTAGTCTGACCCTTCAGAATCTACTGGAGCAAATCCATAACCTCTGGACCTTGTTGAGTAGGTATCGGAGCTTGTGCTTCATACCCTGGTGGTGCGGTTGGAATGGGCTGAAAAGTTTGATGGCATTGTTGCTTTGGCACATAAGCGTTGAGCTGAACAGGTTGGGGTTTGGGTGGGAAGATTTGGTCTTTGGGGTTAGCAACGTTGGTGTTCCTAAAGGAGAGGTTCAGATAGTGCTGATAGTTGTTGTATTGTTTGTAACCTCCTCTATAATTTCTTATAAAACTAACCTCTTCAACCTGATCATCCTCTTCGTCTGGAACCAGTTCGTAGTGACGAACTGAGTGCACGTGTTTCTGATGTACCATGAGCAACTTGTCCAACTTTTCATTCAAAGCTATGAATTCCTTTTTGCTCATCGTATCTGAAGCTATGGTGCATCTGTCGCTTTTGTAAAAGTTTTCACCATATTGCCTATCGGCTTGGGCAAGATTCTCCACTAATTCCCAGCCATCATCAACATCGTTGTTTAGAAAATTTCCGTAGTTGGATGTATCCAAAAACATGCGGATTTTTGGTAGAACACCACATAAGAGATTTCTCAATAGTGTTTGAGTAGCCATGGTGGGGACACTGAGTTTGGTACGTTTTGTACCGCTCCCACGCTTCAGAGAATGACTCTGAATTCTTGTGCACAAAATTGCCAATCTCATTTAAGAGCTTTGCAGTCCTGGAGGTAGAGAAAAACTTGGCAAGATCGAGGAGTTAAACAACTATACATTGCAGTCTCGGCATCAGCTGTAAGTAGTGTATAGTTTGTAAAGATCGATAAGTTCAACAACTAATCTTCTACACTAGCAAGTCTCTGGATGGAAAAGAATATCGATAGCTGACAACTGAGAAACTCGCCATAGCAGTTGTCATCTTGGCTATGAAGTGGAGGCCGTATTTTCAGTCTCACACAATCATCGTTGTTACTAACCATCTTTTACGGACAATCCTACATAGTCCGAATCAATCAGGAATACTAACCAAGTGGGCTATAGAACTCAGCAAGTATGTTATTGAGTATTAAAGAAGAATCAGTGCAAAGTCTCAAGTTTTAGCACACTTTTTTATCGAGTTGGCTCCCGAGTTCGAACCATTGGAACTGGAAGAGACTCTGCATATTTGGAAGCTCTTTGTCGACGGCTCATCTTAACAACATGGATCTAGATTTAGAACCTGACTAGAAAGCCCAACTGGGGATGTTTTGGAGTAGTCGTTTTGATTAGCTTTCCCAGCATCCAACAACGAAACCGAGTACAAAGCATTGATCATCAGGATCCGACTTGCAAAAGAATTGGAGTAATCCAAATCCAATGCTATTACGATTCACAGTTGGTAGTTAATCAAGTCAGCAGTGGCTATGATACTACGAACAACTGGATTGAAGCATACTTGAAAGTCGTCAAGGATTTGACGAAGGATTTAAAGTTCAAGGTTAACAAAATCCCTCGAGCAGAAAACACCTCGACTGATGCCTTAGCCGCTTTAGCATGAACAACTGATCCCGTTCAAAGGCAAATCATACCAGTCAAAAGTATAGACAAACCAAGTATCCAATTACCAAAAAGAGACTTTGAAGTCGTCTCGACAATTACTGGTACGATGGAAGAGTCCGATACAAAAATAACCATCCCTCCCAACCCGTTGTGAAGTCAAGCAAATGACAAAATGAGATACTTTCTTACATCATTTATGGTGAAGCACAAGAAGACAAATGGACAGCATGGAGACTCAAAGCCAAGTGTGCTTTCTATGCACAAATCGACGGAAAATTATATCATCGCAGTACAAACGATACTTTTCTCACTCGCATTCATAGTGATGAAGAAAGATAGGTTATCCAAGAAACACATGATGGAGCCGGTGGAAATCACACTAGTGGACGATCACTTGTGTAGAAGATTCGCACTCTCGGAAACTTTTGGCCCACGATGGCACAAGATTGCAAGCAATATGCACTTAATTGTGATAAGTGTCACTGACACAAAAACATAATTCACGCTCCAACTGAGGAATTGAATTCGTCTATAGTGCCTTACCCGTTCATGTGTTGGGCAATGGATATACTCAACCTTTGTCATCATCTCGGCAAAAGAGGTTCAAGTTGGTAATGACCGATATTACTTTTCTAAATGGTAGAAGCTGAGTCGTATTCCCAGATTAAACAGAAACACATGGTCAAGTTTGTGTAGAAAAACACCATATGCTGACACTGTTTACCTTACAAAATCATCATGGACAACAGTTCTCAATTCATCTTGGCAAAGTTCAGCAACTTTTACGCCCAATGGAAAATCCGAGTTAGCAAGTCTACACCACAAAACCCTCAAGGTAACTGACAAGCTGAGGCAACAAACAAGCTGATACTAGACGGTATTAAGAAAGACGTGAAGAAAAGAATGGAAACTAGTCTGACAAGTTGGATGGTATACTTTGGTCACATCACACTACACCGAGACATTCTACAGGTCCTTGAACTCCTTTTTCCTCATCTCATGGCATGCAAGCATTAGCCCCGCCGAAGCCATTGTGCCGACTTTGCAACAAACACATTCCCCTGTAGACGAAGAGTCCAACGATGATGCAATGGAGACAAGCATTGACGACTTGGAGGAAACACGAAAAGATGTCTTCTTTCGCGTACAAAACTATCAACAACAAGCTGCAAAGTACTATAATAAGAAGGTGTGAGGACGACACCTCGCCGAAGGAGACTTTGTGCTTCGGAAAGTGTTCGAGAACAAGGCTGAACTCAATGCGGGCAAACTCAGCTCCAATTGGGAAAGGCTTTGTGAAACGTGGAGTGTACGAGATCGCGACAATGGATGGCGAGATGATTCCATGAAGCTGGAACTCTAGTAACTTGAAGTGGTACTACTATTGAAGACACGCCAACTCAACGCACTCTAAGCATTGATTGATGCCTGCTTAATCCTCTAACTATGTACCCAGAACTACGTTTTTTGGCTTCATTCCTTCAGGATACGTAGAGAGCCTTCAGGTGCAGCTAAAACTTAGTAAAAATCTTACTTTGCCTTCTTGGCAACAAAAAAAACAAAAAAGAGAGAATAATCATCACATATTTCGAGAAAGCTGAGACCGAGTCCCCGCAAAGAAAAAACATAGTTTTGTACAACAAGTCGGGATTTATTCTCGCAAAGACAAACTATAGTTTGTAAAGCAAGTCAGGATTTATTCTCGCAAAGACAAAACATAGTTTTGTACAGAAAATCAAGATTTATTCTCGCAAAGACAAAACATAGTTTTGTACAGCAAGTCAGAATTTATTCACGCAAAGATAAAACATAGTTTTGTACAGCAAGTCGGGATTTATTCTCGAAAATGATAAAACATAGTTTTGGAGAGCAAGTCGGGACTTATTCTCGCAAAGACAAAACCTATTTTTGTGCAGCAAGTTGGGATTTATCCTTGCAAAGACAAAATATAGTTTTGTACAGAAGAATTGAGACTCAATTCTCATAAAAGATGAAACATAGTTTCGTATAGAATGGCAAAATCTAATTCTCCCAAAGATGTAACATAGTTTCAGACAAATGCCCGAGATCTGAATCTCGTAAAACTACCTTGAGAATTAATTCTCAACAAATCTTAAAACGAGTCTTAAAATCTCGTCCTAAAAACAAGCTTATGAGTCTAACTCTCACAAAGACCGAAAATAGTTCTCGCACATTATCAGAAACAAATCTCTTGGAACTTTACTCTCTCAGCCTCAGCCTAAGGGCACTCTTCCTTTTTACTCCGTGTTTTGAGTTGTTAACTTGATACAGAATCGAGTTCGAAACATTGCTATTGTTTAATTCATTTCTTTCAAACTTTGGCACAGTCATAATCAAAAGAACGTTCAAATCATAAACAAGGTAAATAATCAAATTCATTTACAAAGAATTAACAAAACTCATCAAGGAAAAAACTGGTCATAAATCCTACCAAACACTTCCATAAGCTAAAAAGAAAGACTCACGGAGACTAATCAAAGAAAAGTCGATGTGCTTCTGTGAATCAAGTCTCACCACAAGCATTGGAGGCCTGTCCAACTTTGAATACCAGGACGGCCAAGTCCTCAGGAAGGAGCGCTGTCAAATTATCAATGTTGACAATATTCTTGAACTTGTCCAATTCGACGTTCACTTGATCAGTGATCACCGAAAGGATGTTGAAGCCACAATGCGACAACAATCTACTCAAGCCATGGAATTGAGCATGCAAGAACCGGGCATCCAAATTAGCGTCAAGATCACTGAAGTGAGCGGCAATCCTCTCAAAACGGCTGGGGGAGTTGGTCATTTAAGCTTTAGAATATCCTCAACTTTCCGGAGTTCAAAGCCTCACAAAGTCGGAGGTTAAAATTCTCCTTGATCGAATCTAACTTGGATCAAAGCTTAATTAAAGTATCATTCGCCTTCTCGGCAGCATTGAAAGCACTGCTCTTATCTGTCTCAACCCAGTTCATTGACTCAGTTAGTGCCGCATTCTACTTTGTCAACTTCAGATCATTTTCTTGTTCCTGATTCAATTCGGCCCTAACTCGGGCAAGTTCTTCCTCAACCACAGTAAGTTGGGATCAAGCCTCCGCTATTTTGAGGTGAGATTGGCCAGTCTGACTTGCGAGATGAGAAGTTCTTTGAGCGCTCACATCAGGGCGAGCCCGAGATCTTCTCCGATCTAGCATAATTTCGTTCACATGGGAGATAAGCTAACTAAAGAAAAAACGCGAATGCCAACAATCAGAAGAACATGATAAGTGACGATAACAATGAACTCAGAACCGAGAAAAGATCAAACCTTGAAAAGCAAAAAGGCCCTCTCCTCATATTTATCCCCATTCTACATCTAATCGAGAGAAGGGAGAAGCTCAAAAAAAGTCCTTATGTGACACATAAGGTCAGCATATTCGATACTTGACGATAGAATAGGTGCCACTCTCGTATGGTTGTAGGTGAACCAGAAGTCGGTAGGAGCTCTTCATTTTCTCCTCAGAGTATTAAGGGAGGAGTCCCATATGCCTTAGCAGATGACCCGATCCATAGAACACCAGCCCTGCATCTCTTCAGAGCCACGATTCGCTATGGCCAGTACTTGCTCTGGTAAGTTCAAGGTAGTGGCCCTGGCTGCTGCAGTAGAAGACGGACGAAGAACACTCATCCCATCAACTTCTTCGGGTTGACGAGTGTTTGCCACATCCATAATGGCACTTAGGCCATCTACAATGTTTGGAAGTTGAAAGTCGTCGAGTCCCATTTTCAAAAAAAAAGAAAAAAGTTTTAAGACAAAGGAATAAATCCGAAAATGATTGTCTCAAAGAAGTGAAGTTTTCGAGACGCAAGAGATTTTTCCTTGCAAAATATAAGTGAAGGTTAAAAAGTAAATGACGAAGGAACGGTATTATAGGGATTTACCGGAAGCCAAAACAATGAAAACGGTAAATAATGATTGGCCTGTCACACCTTGAAAATAACCCAATCGTTGATTGACACATGGACTGAAGTTTCTAAAAGTAGGTTAATTCTCCGACACAGGAATTCAGGACAAATTTTCTGAGTCTGGGGAGATAATTGTTGGAGGTGGATCCGAGATCCCACTTTGGTCCACGAAGAAACAATTAATGTTCAAATATTTCCTAAGTTTTGAACTCGGCAAGTCAGTTGAAGATCCATCTCGGCACTTCAGCTGAAGTTTCTTCTCGGATATTCACTACCAACTGGTCTAATTCCTTCTCGGAAACTCGTTAGAAAAGAAGGAATTCGGACGACACGTCATCAACAAGAAAAATGGAAACTTTTCTATTCCGAAATGAAACATTTCCGAAAATCTAGCAAAGATCTTTTAGATAAGTTCGAATCTAAACAAAAATATAATCTTTCTTATATTTAATCATTTGTAACTACCTCTATTAATTACAAACAGAGATGGAAGTCCTTCGAAAAAGGGATCAAATTATTGGTATTCAAGCTTAATTAATAAGATAATTTGGCATATATTCATACTCAGCACTCTCTTCACTCTTTGACTTGATCTGAAACATTACACATCTTTGCTCTAAGAACCCGAGCTTGATTTAGAACGATTGTGCTAAATCCTACTTGAAGAGGTAAGTTAAAGATACGATTAACACATATATTTGTTACATCAAGATCTATATTTGGTATTTTTCCTTGTATATTAGATGAGATCTAAATTTCTGGTTGATGTAACAATTATACAATGCGCACATGAAGAACTATATTTGATATTTTTTCTTACATGTTGGTAAGTTTTTCCTATATATAAAGATTAGCCACAGCTTTTTTGCCCTCACTTGGTGGTAAGCGTGTACTTGCTAAGGCTGTGCTTTGTGTTTTGCCATTTTCCTTAAGCTTTTTAGACGTAGTGAATGTTTGCCTTCCAAGGGTCCTTCAGGAGAGTACTTTACACAGTGAAAGTTCCCTTTAGAGGATAACCTGGTCTTTGAACTTTTTGAAAAAAAATTTAAATTATGTTTTATACAACGATAGCTAAAATCTAATTTGTCTTCATTCCTGGGAAAAAAAGTCTTCAGTTTTACTCAAAATCCAAGAGATAATGTTATTGCACAGTAAAATGTTTGGCTATATAGCCTTACAAGGAAAGCACTCTATTTGAAAGCTGGTCCTCTAAGTTTATGTAAGAAATGGTTCGTTGGAAAAAGTTCAGTTTGAGAAATTCTGTTTTCTTTAGCTTTACTAGTTACAACTTATCTTAACTGGACACAAACTTATCCATTATTGAAGGAACACCACAATGAACTTTTGTTACTACTATTCTGATCATTAACCTTTATCAAAATATACTAGATCAATACATGTGCTATACTACATTTCTTTTCAAAAAAAAAAAATGTACTTTGGTTTTATTAATATAAATTAACATAACTATAGAGATTACATTTTAAATAGTGAAAAATAGTTAAGAAAAATATATATTGTTGTTATAACTATTCAAGTCTGTTTTGTAATATTTGAATGGTTTAATATTATGAACTACTTTTTAGTTCATACCAATTTAATCATTATATTTCGATACATAATATATTTTAAAAAAAAAATTGTGTGATACATTACAATTTATTAGTAGCATGCATGACTCGGCAATGCTAAATTCTTCTTCAGTCTAGTTTATACAAATTTAAGGATGTTGATGCAAATAACAATACCTACAATATTCCATATTTGTTAATTATATAGGTTGCAATATATATATATAGCCTGACTGTCATTCGTATCTATTCTTATCTATTTTGGTTTCTCATCTTGTTTGATTATATATATATATATATATAATTGTATATATATATTAAATGAAAAAAATTCAAATGAGATTCTATTCCATATTAAATTTTCCTACTAATAGTGAAAAGAATTGTCTACTCGTTGGATACAACTGTCACAATGGCCACTACATATTTTAAAGGCCTATATATTGGAGCCATCGCCAAAGGAATTATAGTTCAGAGGAATACAGAGAACATATTATATACATCGAGAACTTCTGTAGGTTGCTTAACAATCCAAACTTCATATGTTGATCAACCAACAGAACTTGATTGAGGTATATAATATCTTATATGTTCGTTATTTAACAATTCAACATAAATATATACGTTTATGATTTTCAGAAGTTCAAATATGTCAGGACATTCATTGAAACCTTCAAGGATGATTCAGCAGCTTTAGCTGATCAGCTTCTTGACACATTCATTGAATGCATATCGAATAAGCATTCTGCAACTGGTGGTGGTAAGGGAAGTGATGCACCATCAGTTGTAGAACGCTTACTCGATATACATTCACTGAATGTGACAACAACCATCTCTTGAGCCATCGCTCTTAGACTGAACCAGGTCACAAACTTCTGCCTGAAACTGCTCTCAATATGATTCTCCTTATTAACTCCATATTCTGGTACATGGAGGATTGGGCACTTGAAAGATGAATTAATCACTTGTATTAAATTAAATATTCAAGCCCATCATCGATTTGTTCAATAGATGTATCCCATTTCATGTCTTCTTCATTGTCTTCAAGCCCATCACCTTTATTCCATGAAAAGGCAATTAATGTTTGAGATGCGAAATGGGCTCTATATGTTCCTTATTGAACACAAACCAAAATAAGTTTATATTTTTTATGATTCGACTTTGTGTTGCAGGGATCTTATGATTCTTTGGGATCTATATATATTTTTTATGATTCTTTGTGTTTTTATGGGCTCACCTTTATTCTTTAAAAATGAACCAAAGAATCAAAAATGAAAGCTCATGTACAATTTTTGTTTTTTATATATAAATTGATAAAATATATAATGCGCAAAGAATAATCAATAATATTTACCTGTAGAATATCTCATCTCTAATTCGGTGATGTTTTCAAGCATTTTATTTATCATTCTTTGATTAGCCAAGAAAAACTTGTATTTTGTCCAAGATAACAAAATATTGGTGAACAAATGACTTTCCAGATCCCTTCACATATACCTTTGTTTTTTTGCTTGTCATTCATACATTTTTTGTTTTCAACAAAAAAATTAATTAGCTTTAGACCATACAAAATCAAGATGCAAATTATGAGACTATATAATTTTGACAAACTTAACTTGAAAGTGGACTCTTGATAGTGGCTTTGTGAGGGCGTCAACTGACATGAAGTAAAATGATTAACATGAAGCTCATGACTCTTGGCTAATTGACAAAGTAATAATCTGTCAAGAATGTTATTGCTCTAAATCAATATTGTTTTATTGTTGCCAATAGGATCAACTACAGTATATGACCTACATACTAAGCATATTACTGAAATAAGAAATATTTCCAAATCTAGATAAATTTTTCTAATAATCTCCCTTAAGATAGCGAGTGTAAATTCCTAACTCCTATCTTGCCAACTAGATAATCAAACAGAACACATCCGAGAGTTTAAGTAAGCAAGTCCGTTATCTTTTCGTTCGTTCGTAGGTGTGCAAGAGCGAGTTCACCAGCTTGAGATGCATCACGAATGATGTGACAATCATTTTCTATGTATTTGGTGCATTCATGAGACACCAGATTTCGAAGAATATGGAAAGTTGAATTATTTTCATAAAAGAAGGACAGAGGTTTGTGATGTTTGATATCAAACACCGGTAATAGTTGGAGAAGCCATTGAATCTCAGAGTGCGTGTAAGATATGGCGTGATACTCAGCTTCAGCTGATAATCTTGAAATTGTGCTTTGCTTCTTTGTCTTCCAAAAAAAAAGGAGAATCCCCCAAGAGAACCACATAACCAGTCAGAGATCATCGGGTAAGAGGACACGCAGACCATTTGGAATCACAGTATGCTTTAATGTGCAGATTTGGTCGTGAATTGAGGAAGATACTCTGACCAAGAGTTCCTTTGAGGTAACGAACCACACGCAGCGCTGCTTCCCAATGTTTTGGTGAGGTGTAGCGAGATATTGAGCCAATAGACAAACCACATAACTTAAGTCTGGTCACATGACAACCAAATATACCAAACGACCGACGAACCCTCGATATCGTGAGGGATCACCAAAATACTCGCTTTCATCCCGTGCCAATGTATGATTTTGTTCAATAGTATTATCAAATGGCCGAGAGCCAGTTAAACCACACTCTGTGACAATATCCAAAGTGTACTTCCATTGAGAAATATATATCCCATCTTTATTCCTTGAAATCTCCAAACCAAGAAAATATTTTAAAACTCCGAGATCCTTCATGTGAAAACACCTATTCAAGTAAACTTTGAGAGAAAAATCACTCCTTAATGGTTTTGTTGATGAGCGACTTGTGGATGTGAGGGTCACACCACCTCCAGCTGCAGTTCCTTTGATGAGTGTGTCAAGCTCAAAGGAATCTATCTAAATCCAGACAAAAGCTTAAAGAGCTTTTCTTTCAGATGTATATTTGATACACAGAAGTTTCTTGTATCGAAACGTATTCCACGACTAACGATTTGTATATAAAATATTTATTAGGAAAAAATAATGACGATAACCACTTGATAAACTCTTTACTTAGACAACTATCTAATCCAGTGATTTTATAAAACAAAATTGCAAATCTTGATATGCATCTATAAATGCAAATCTAGATATGTTAAATCCATCACTCTCAAATTTATCATAAGATTATAGGATTTTGTTCATCTCCAAATCTTCACATGAGTAAGTTAAATAATATAACACATATATTTCTTACGAGATCTGTATTTGATTCTTGTATATTTGATGAGATCTAAATTTCTGGTTGATGTAACAATTCTACATAGTGTATATATATGAACCTTACGTTAAATTAAAATTACAATCTCTAGTAATCAGAAATATATATTTCGAAAAATGGCAAAGTGATGTGACGATAGCAGGAGAATGTCGACAAATTTAACAACTATTATTGCATGTAGAAAGACAAGAAAGATACATTTAATGTATAAAAATAAAAAAACATATCTATTACAAATTAAAATACAGTTTAATATTCTTGTACCAAGAGTATCATTTTAATATGACGATATTAAAAAAAATATCGTCATAATCATTATTTGTTAAATCCCAATATATATGTACACAAATATAGTGATAGTTGTAGATATACTACATATGTAGCATGTCTACTATAACAATATGAGTAGTGTTACTATATTCGTAATGCAATTATTTTTGGTGCCACTTTAGGTATGGTAGCTTTTTCTTTTGGCTTTCCTCGTCTATGTCTTATATTTGGAGGGTAGAAGGTGAACTCGTTTTGATGATTTTCATATAGTACTATATTTCTGCCCGCAGAAGAAATATGATATATCTTCCCACCATATGAAGAATCCCATGCACCTAGTAGTTATTCTACACGTGCTAGAGATGGTATGTGTAAATCGAGTCGGAATGCTATAATAATTGCATGGAAACAAGGCATTCCTAACTGTTGATACTGCTCACAAGAACATCTACTTTCTTCAAGCTGAAAATAGAAGTATTCTCCAAACTGCGTTTGGACATTGAATTTTAGATTACCAATATAGGTGATTGCAAAAGAGGTTGACTCATCCGTGTTGGCGTCAACTATAGTCTTCATACTAGGCGTCAAGAAATTGGCATCCAAGAGACTTACGACATACTCTACTACAAACCAGTTCATTACATTCGTACAAATGTATTCCATCATACATATAATGAAATCTGGTCCTCCACCTTCGCCATCCTCGAATTCATACCCCTCTGGAAATTAGTGTGACAGCCAAATCTGTAGGGATTCTAATTATATTCCTACTTTTCTTTTAAGGAATCTAACAACGTTGGATATGTTAGTCTGTCGAACAAGTGAATGCATGTACTTATCTTCTTTAGTCGCAACTGCATTGAAATACCTACCACAATTTACTACATTAACCCCCCTCCCCCCAAAAAAAACCAGCCTGACATTCTCAGGATCTTCTTCCCGAATCAAATAGACCATATGCGTATTAAGTAGATAAGTATGTTTATAAATCAGTATCGAACTATGAAATATAAATATTAATATATGCATACTACTCATATTGAATGACGACTACACAGAATACTATTCTATATTCGTATTACTAATTTCAGAAATGATAAATATTAATGGATCGTTGCTTTCATAACTTGATGAGTTGTTGGATTGATTGTCCGACATTTCAGATTATCTCTATGAATTTTGTTTGTGCTATGTTATGGGATTTTCAACCTGGAATATTTTTTAATAATATAGAAGAGTGTGTGATAATGTTAGAGTACTTGATTATGTTATTGATTTGATAGTGAATAGTATAACACATAATCAAATCTTACAAAGCAAACTTCATCATACCTTCTCTCATCTAACTAGATAATTTAACATGTTTACATAAATTTTTATTAAACAAATTAATATGGGCAAATTGGACATTGAACAACGCTCAAAAGGAAGCTCTTGATTCAAACAGTTAACTGGGTTGTGGTTGTCAAGTGTGCTTTCCGAACATAGGGGAGAAGGGATCCCAGACAGTGGAAGAGCCAGGGGAGGCCAGATCATTTGACGGAAATAGAAGGCAGATAATTCAAGTATATGGCTGTGGATGAAGGAGATGAGTTGGATGAAATGAAGCTGAAACTGGGAAAGAACACTTTCATATCTTTTATCTAAAACATTTTTAGTGAGAAAATCTTGTTTGATTAGTTTAGTTGGTATCCAAAACTAAAATATAAAATTAGTAAAAATGGTTAGATCGTAGATTCTGTCATGGTTACTAAGTCTAATTCGTTGTTAGTTTTTTTTTTATAAAATTGAACAATGCTTCAAATTCATTGTTAGTTTGCTTTTGACGGAATTTAACGTCATATTTTTCAATATTATGCAAAATATGGTTATTAAATTTTATACCCCATATTTTTTTGAATTCTTTAATATAATATTATTTGAATATTTTTTTTCCTGAAAAGTTATGGATTAAAATGAAGAATCTCTTTAAATTAATAAATATTAATTTATCAATTAATTAGTATTTTATTAAATAATAAATTTTCAAAGTTCCAATATTATTAATTTATAGAGCTTTTACTTTATTGCTGTTATGTGTAAAGGGTTTAGTTAGAAATATATGGCATTAAACTTTGATTTGTTTTGGTTAAAAAATTCGAATTTAGTTGAGGTTTCCATTCAGTTTCGGTTTTGGACAAAAACTTTATAACATAGATAAACATAATTGATTAACTTCAGTGAATGTGTTTACTTAACAGCTAACAACAAAACAAACTAAATACATATTCAAGGACTAACATTTAAATATGTGTACTAATTTACAAACAGAACTCAAAAGTTAAGAGCTATAACAAGATCAGATTCATCATCAAAACCTTCAGCTACTTACTTTTGTAAGATCATAAACATCGTTTCTTCTGATCCATTTCCTGATATGGAACTTCACACAGATTCTGCCTGCGATTCACCACACGTTTCCTTAGTATATCGTCCATGGGCTTTTTTAACTTCTTCATACTCAGCCATTCGAGCATCATACAACTGAAAGCACGTCAAGACATTACAACAACTTATGTCAATGTCTTTTCAAAATTAACAAACTTTAGATTGCATTAACACCATTTTCTTGCTTTTTACCTGCATTAGATGGTGGAATGTCTTTTCAGATTCTTTCAACTTAGCCAGGTGAGCCAAAAGCTCCTGAAACATGAGAAGACATTACATGTCAAACCAATATAACCATCAGTTCTTTCCCAGAAATCAAACAAATTCAGATGCATAACATCACTTCTTGCTTACCTTAGTTAAGGCCTTGACTTCAGCATGGGACTGATTCATGAGAAAGAAAACCAGATGGAGACATTAGAATTTCAGGTTTTAACTGTATCTTTTCAGAAAACACCGTTTCTTGCTTACCTCTTCGGCTTCTTGAATCATCGTTTCTACATTAGGGGTTAAAGCATTATCTGAAAGGAAAGACAATAACATAGATTGATGAAAGCTTCTTCCTCAAAAAGCAAACAACAGCTACAAGCAAGATCCTTTAAAGCCACATACTTGTGTAGAACCCAAGAGCAAATATTAGCGATGCCTTGAAACCTCTCCAGGATACACCCTTCTGCAATTCTTCTTCTATCAAGATCAAACGAGAAAGAGGATGAACACAAAAAACAAAAGAAGTGTTTACCTTGAAGAGATTGGAGCCCAGGAAGGTTCCCATTATGCTGTTCTTGATCCTATGTTAAAAGAAATTTAAGGGCTTCTCTTGTTCTTTAGTAACATACATGGAAATGGGAGTATCGAAAACGAAACAACAGAACAAATCCTCCATGGATTTTCACACAAAAGAGTTAGCTAAAAGATCACAAAACATATTTCATAACCAGAACAACTTCGCTCTCAAGATTTGCTTTCGCATGGATTATCTGTCTCTTAAAGGGGAAAATGCTGGAATCTTTAAGCATTAGAGATCGTCTGGGTCTAATGGACACTGGAGAAAAAACGACACTAACAACAAAATGAACAGAGAAGAATCCCTAAGAACAAACCTGAGCGTGAATTGACGATTTCTCTTCTTCGGTTTCGATTTTGAGAAGACAGCAAATGAACAGTGAAACACTGGAAACAAAAGTGACGGGTTCGGTCCGGTTCGTTTTGTGGATCATTGATTTAATTCGGTTTGGTTTTTCTTTTGCCAACCGAGTCGTTAGAGCTGTTGGACCGCATTTGTTGGTAAGGCCCATGAACTTCGAGAAGCCCAAAATAAAATAAAATTGGTCGGTTAGCAATAGTGTGAACCAAAATACAACTACAAACCGAGATAAACCAAAGTTACTGGAAACGCGGTTTGCTTCTCTGGTTACTGGAAACGCTTCTCTCTGTATTTGTTAACGGTACTGTAGACATTTGCTCAGTCTCTTCTCTACTCTTTGTCAAAATCCAAGACTTAGGCTGAGACAAATCGTCAAATCTCTTACAGGATTTCTTGGTCTGCTCTGTCTTCTTTTCAGTTAATCAGCTGTTTCTCTGTTTGTTTCTTTGCTTTCCGGCCAATTTTGTTGTTAGGGTTTCAGCTGTTCGATTTTGTTTTTAAGGTTTGTGTTCGTTTTCTTTTGTTGGGTTTTGTGTAAATGTCGTTTTCTCTAGAGAATGTTAGACCCATAAGATCGCTAATTGTTTTAAAAGACTCGAGCTTTTCTCCTATGAGATAAAATAAATCTGTTTTTGATGTCAGTGGTGAATTTTTCTATTTCAGAGGGGTGAAGAAGATCATGGGCTCTTTTCTCTTAAAGGTAACAACACTCTCCTGCTATTTTTTTGTACTTGTGTTCATCTTTGAACTGAGGTTTTAAAAGAGATTTCTCTCTTCTCAGGAGAAGAATGGAGTAATCTGGAGAGGTTTAAAGGGATCAGCAATATTCTATCTTGGATTCTTCACTTGTAATGTGCCTGTCAAGGATCTTTAGACTATAGCTCTTGTTTTTCTGATTTCTTTGGGAAAGAAGCTTTGATCAATGTGTGTTATTGTTTTTTCTTCAGCTGATGCTTTTTTATCACCACCTTTCCCAAAAAAGATGATTAAAGACATCAAAGAGGTAAAAAAGAAACGGGGTTTTTGAAAGGATACAATTAAGAGTTAACAGCTGATTTATAATGTTTTTCTCTGATGTTTTCAGTTCTTGGCTGAAACCAAGTCTGAAATAGAGGTAAGCAAGAAACGGTGTTATGCATCTGAGTTTGTTTGATTTTGAAAAGACACAGTTATATAACATATTGGCTGACCTGTAATGTCTTCTCATGCATGTTTCAGGTGCGTAGGGCTCTCCTGGATAAGTTTAAAGAACTTGAAAAGGAAGTGGACCATGCAATTCAGGTAGATAGCAATAAAATGTTGTTAATGCATCTAAACTTCATCCGTTTTGACAAAAGAAAAAACATAATAGTTATGCAGCTTGTGCTTGACCTGTAATGCCTTCTCATCATGTTTTAAGACGCTTAAGCTGGATCTAGCTAAGCTGGAGGAACTAAGAAAACCCGATCGACGATATTGTGAGTCGCAGGAAGAATCTGTGTTGAGAGTTCCATATAAGGAAGAAACAATCTGATTTGATGCACAGAATGAAGATAGAAGATCAACTCTTTAATGACGAAGTAGCTGAAGGCTTTTGACTTTTGATGATCTTCTTAATAATTAGTAGGTATTTATTTAAAATGTTAATCCTTATAATATGTATCAACTTTGGTTTAACATTAAACCAATTTTGTTCGATACAGAAATATTGCACAAACATATTAATCGCTAAAATATGTACATGAGTAAACCAATTTTATTTTATTTTGGGCTTCTCGAACTTCATGGTCCTTACCAACAAACGCGGTCCAATAACTCTAACGATTCGGTTGGCAAGAGAGAAACCAAACCGAAAACAAATATATCCACAATACGAACCGGCCAAACCCGGTTTGCCTTCTTCCCTTTTGTTTGCAGCGTTTCACTGCTCACTAACTCGCGCTGTCTTCTCAAAATCGAAACCGAAGAAGACAAATCGTCAATTCACGCTCAGGATTCAAGAAAAATATTATATTTAAAACTTATTTATAAAAAATGAAATATATATCTTACTATATAAAGTAGAATATTTCAAAGTTACTCATTAACAAGATTGTTATACGTATTAGATCCAATGATCAAATTTTTTCTGCATTTATATATTAAAAAGTAAGAGAATAAATATACTTTAAAATAGATTCTTAAATTTTTTATCTTTATCACAAAATATTAATTATATCCACAATCCTAATATAAAAAGCATTGTAAATAATTATTTTTATTTATAATTTAAAATTTAAAATCTTATTATATAAAGTTGGATGTCAAAGTTACTTATTAATAGGATAATCCCACGTGTCAAAATTGAAAAATCAGAAATTTTATTGTATTTATTTATTTTTCTAAAAAATATAAAATTATATTTTTAAATAAATTTTTTCAATATTTAGCTTTATCACAAAATAATTATCTTTGATCTTAATCCTAGCACAATATAATTATCTAAATATTTTCTAAATATTAATTTGTATACATAATCCGAATCTAAAATGGATTTATATTCATAATCCTAATCTAAAAGTGAAATGTGAATATTTATTGATATATATACATAAATTCATAGACGATTTTCAAGCTCTCTCCAACGTAATTATTTCTATTTCGTTTAAATCCAACGCAGTCAAGACAACAAGCAAAAAAGGTAAACACTATAAATTTAATGCTTCATTATTTATTTAATTATTATTAACATGATATCTTGGGTTTAAATGGTAACTGTGGAATTGTGCAGAATGCAGAATCTGGCGGATTTTTTTTATTATTTTTTATGCAGAATCTTGCGAAATTACTTAAAATCAAATAGTAACAGCTGAATTCTACGGAATGTGGAATCTAGCGGAATTTTCATTTTTTGAATTATTAGATCGACAAATTCTAATTCATAGTCAAAATTCTAATTCATAGCCAAAATCAAATAAATATATTTCATTAGAATAAATAATATTAAAAAATAAAATATCATAAACACAAATATATTAGTTATCAACTAATAAAAATTACCCCCAATTATTGTTTAATTCTCTCTCGTATCATTTGCACATAAGCTCTATTTGTTGTTCCTTCTTGTTCTTGTAGAAAATTGTTTTTTCACTTTCTCCACTTGTCTTATTATTATCAAATTGATCTTGTGGAATTGCATTACCTTGTGAAGTAGCATCAAAAATAAAACTGGAATTAAACCAAATTGAAAACTCCAAATAAAATGGGAGAATTGCAAAAATTTCCCTCAAATGAGGACGTTTTCATTACTGCCCTCATTTTTTGGATATTTTCAAAAAATGCCCCTCAAATAGAAAAATAACAAAAATACCCTTAAAATAACTACTTTTAATTAATAACTAAAAACATTAAAATATTATAAATCAAAGAAATCTCTAATAAACGGCGTATAAAATCTTCAAATCGTCATATTTGTGCTTAAATTTATTCCAACTATTTTTATATCCGGTGTGTTCACGAAAACTTGT
This sequence comes from Lepidium aucheri, assembly GCA_900406435.1. NCBI lineage: Eukaryota > Viridiplantae > Streptophyta > Magnoliopsida > Brassicales > Brassicaceae > Lepidium > Lepidium aucheri. The sequence goes on along the minus strand of OVBA01000123.1, from coordinate 58,328 downwards.
TTACTATACTATTTTTACCTTCTTTATAAGGTAAAGTTCCAATATAGTCTATTTTTTGAAACATTCTAATGGTAAAGACATGCAATAGACATGTAAACAATATAATATAGGCACATGCACATTAAAAAAAATAAAACAAAAAAACAAAAAGAAATTAAATTCTTCATCATTCCTCAACTGTAAATGGTAAAAAGTTTTAAAAAAATTGAGGAAAACAAAAATTCAGCTGATTCCTCAGAATTCAGCCAACACAATTTAAGGCCCTTATCATCTTATTATATATAGTTGGGTTTTAACATGATAATTCCACATGTCAAAATCCAATGATTAGAAATTTTTCTATATTCATCCGTAAAAATATATAAAATATAGCTTTAAAAATCCTATTATATAAAGTTGGATATCAAGGTTACTCATTAACAGGATGATTCCACGTGTCAAAATTCAACAATCAGAAAATTTTCTATATTTATTTATTTTTTTAGAAAATATTAAAACAGATGTTTAAATAAAAAATTTCAATATTTAGCTTTATCACAAAATAATTATCTTTGATCTTGATTCTAGCACAATAATTATCTAAATATTTTCTAAATATTAATTTGTATACATTATCCTAATCTTAAATGGATTTATATTCATAATCATAATCTAAAAGTGAATTGTGAATATTAATTGCTAAATATCCATAAATTCATAGACGATTTTTTCAATTCTCTCAAACTTTTCAAGCTCTCTCCAACATAATTATTTCTATTTCTTTTACATCCAACGCGATCAAGGCAACAAGCAAAAAAGGTAAACACTATAAATTTAAGGTTTCATTATTTATTTTATTATTATTAACATGATATCTTATCATCTTATTATATAAAGTTGGTTTTAACATGATAATTCTACATGTCAAAATCCAATGATTAGGAATTTTTCTGTATTCATCCATAAAAATATATAAAATATAGTTTTAAATAAAAAAATTCAATATTTACTTTTATCACAAAATATTTAGCTTTACCCACAATCGTAACAAAAAAATAATTATAAATATTACCTTTATTCATTATCATAAGATAAAATAAAAATAAGAGGAATTACTAAAAATGCTCCGTTCGAAATGTCTTTTTTCAAAACATACCCCGTGATGACCATTTTTCGCTCCCAATTTTCAAAGGAAAGGGTAGGTTTTAAAAAATGTACATACCAATAGGGGTATTTTTGAAAATTCTCCTAAAAATAATAATAAATATTTTTTTTATTAAATATAAAATAAAGAAATATATTATATTAAAAAGTACCATTAAAAACGAATATATATATATATATATATGTATACGATATTTTAAATCTTATTTGTCTATGTATGTAATCTTAATTTTAAAGAAAATTGGAAATATTAATTATTAAAAAATTAACTCTTACAAAAAGTGATTTTAAGTACTAACCTAAGTATAAATTAAAGAAAAATATTATACTAAAAATTTACATTTGAAAAACAAAAAATTATATATATATATATGATATTTTGATTTATATATATCCACCTATATATATAATCCTAATTTTAAAATATTTCCTAATTTATAAAGAAATTAAGAATATTAATTTTTTTAAAAAAATCTTACAAAAAGATTTTTTAATATTAATCTATATTAATAAATATTTATCAATTTTAATAATTCTAACATAAAAAGTAATTTAAAACGTTATTCTTTTTTTTGTCAACCATTCTATATAAGATGATTTAAACATACATAATAATGGGTAAGAATTTACAAATTATTGATTACAAAATGTCAATTTTGCACATCGAACTATAGTGTTTACTCTATGATTCAAAAAACAAAAATACAATGAATGTCAAAGCTAGCACTGGGCATTTTATCCGAACCGTAAAAACCTATCCGAAATTTTGGGTTCAGGTCTGGCTGCAGTATAGGTAAAAGTAACCATCATGTCTTAACATAGTGTACCTGCGGGTAACAAATCAAATCTGGGTATTATCCGATACCCAAACGGGTACGCGAATACCCAAATATTTTGGGTATCTGGCTACTCAAAATATCCGAATACTTGAATATGTACTTCTATACCCAAATATATACCTGAATATCTGAAAATTTTGGATACTTTTGGGTAGATAGTTACTAATTTTTTTTTTAATTTTATACCCGAGTGAAACCAGAACCAAAATCAGAACAAAAACGAATCAGTTTTGGATGAAAATTGTAGATCCGAACTGATCCGGACCCAGAAGGACCCAAACCGGATCTGACTTGAATATAATTTGGTGCTTAAATAGTATCATAATCTTATACCCAAAAGATTCATACCTGATTGGTTCCTAACTGAAACCGACCCGAATACTCAAATGTCTTGAGCTAGCCAAAACTATAATTCACGGGTCTTTATCTAAGATAAGTATATATATATAATTTCATAAAACTCGTGTGTCTAGTTATATTTATGTTGTAGAGTTTTTGTTTAGAACCCAAATGAAATCTCAACTAAATTTGAAATCAAACCAAAATAAAGTTTGATTCCAAATATTTTAAATTTTTGAAATTCGAATAAACTGAACTTTTCTAGATCTTACCATCAAAGACGGCCCAACACAGCAATAATGGTTCGGTTAGTAATAGTGTGAACCAGAACACAACTACAAACCGAAATAAACCGAAGTTAATTCCATAAAATGTGAGCCAGGAAACGCGGTTTGCTTCTTTGGTTACTGGAAAAGCTTTTCTCTGTATTTGTTAACAAAACATTTGGGAAAAAAGTTAAATAAACCCCAACTTATAAAAATGGGTAGATTAAACCATGAACTTACGAACTTCCAAATTAAACATCAAATTTTCACGTTCACCGCAAAATAAACACTCAGTTTTGTATTGACCAATCTTCTTAACCCCGTCGTTAAATCAACTAACGGAAATGTGTAACTCCGTTTAATATCGTTAATAAGCTCCGTTTAATGAAACTTTGCGTTTCAAATCAATAGAAACAGATCGGATTTTGTGCCTTTGAGCTCTCTCTCCTCCGTGATCAATTGTCGGTGAATCGCTCCAGATTTATTGGCTAATCTCACAGAAAAGTCGAGAGACCTCGAGAAGCTTCTTCTCCGGCTGGGAACTCGTCAGGCTATCTTACGAGGTAATATCTTAAATTGAATTTGTTTTATTTTGTGATCTCTTAATCTTGTTCGTTTTTTAGCTCTTGTGGGTTTAAGTTTTAGAATTGGATTCTGGATCAGGTTTTATTCGATATTCTTTCCAATTCATTTACTGCTTTATTATGTAATAATTATCAGTATCAGCATCAACAAAGATTGTGGTGGATTACGAGTACGAATTATTCTTAGGTTTCCTTTCTATTGTAGTTTGCAAGGTTTTTGTTTGTTAAGAGGAAGCAGCTAAACCGAATAAGCTTCAGTCTTGGCATCATATTTTGATCTATTGATGGGCTTTTTACTTGGACTGATCATCAACTAGTGGTCTGATGCTTAGTGAGAGACAAACACTTTAGCAGATATTGGTACCAAATGTTAAATTGTGTGATAAAAACTCATATGATATGATGAGGAGTTTTATGTTTCATGCATGAAAAGGTTTTTGTATGTTCGCTACTATGATAGTCTCGAACTTTTGTCCAATCTCAAGTTAGTGTTGGTGTTCAAATATCATATTGTGGGGTTTGTGTTGGATTCTAGGACCCTTTTGATCATCATGTCATTGTGTTGCAGACAATGCATTATCGAATCAACAAAAAGAAGTGAGTGGAAGTCAAGTCGGAGTGCTTATGATTGACAGGTTTGTCTTAGAATTTGTTCATTTTTATAATGTTAAATCTACTTCAATTCATTATCGGTTGTATATCGAACTAGGGTCAAAATCGAATTGAAATGTTTTTTTTATCATAAAGAAGCTTGATTTGAATCGTAATTGAATCCATTTGTGGTTATATATTGAACATGGTTAAATCGAATGGAATAATGTTTTGATTATATAAAAGCTGGATTAATCAAATTGTATCAATATTGAACCTTGGTTTTATCGAACCTTGAGATTGGGATTTGGATGCAGATCTAAATCTTCTTCACCATTATCATTCTTCGACCTCCTCTTCAGATTACTAAAGACAATTTAGAGACTAACGAATCTGAATACAATGAATTTGACATAAAACATCCTCTATTTCAAATCCTGATTCCAGTCCAAAGGATTTTTCATCATCTTCGTCTCCAGAGAAAGTTCAAGGTATTTTTTTTGTTTGTCTTTTCTAATCAAAACACACAGTTTAATTTAAACTGAGTTAACTAATTGAGAATAACAGAGTTACACATTTCCGTTAGTTGATTTAACGGCGGGGTTAACAAGATTGGTCAATGCAAAACTGAGTGTTTATTTTGCGGTCAACGTAAAAATTTGATGTTTAATTTAGAAGTTCGTGAGTTCATGGTTTAATTTACCCATTTTTGTAAGTTGAGGGTTTATTTGACTTTTTTCCCAAAATTTGCTCCGCGTCTTCTACTCTCATCAAAATCCAAGACTTAGCACTTAATCGTCAAATCTCGTAGTGGATTTTCTAGGTCTGCTCTGTCTTCTTCTTTGTTTCTTTACTTTCTGGCTGATTTTGTTGTTAGGATTTCTGCTGTTTGATTTTGTTTTTAGGGTTTGAGTTTGATTCTTTTGTTGGGTTTTGTGTAAAGGTCAAAAGTGCCCTCAACTTTAAATTCTATTGACCTCTAAATCCGAATAGAGTGACGTCTTGTGTTTGCTCTGTGACAATGAAGGGAAGATTGTTGGTTGATGTGGAAAAGATGGTGACTTTGGTTATAAACCAAAAGGAAGAGAAGAAAATCTCAACTTGTGTCCCATTTAAAGCCTAAATCACATGTTTTCTTCTGGTTTTTTTTTGAGATGATGAAGAGTAAAAATGGTGACTTGATGATCAATCATTAGGGAGAGAACAAAATTCTCAACCTTTGTCTCATTTAAAACTCTAAATCTCGGTTTTTTGTTTGGTTTTGAGTGGGAATGAAGACTAAAGAACGATGACATTGATGAGAATCACAATGAGGAAACAAAGTCTCCACCTTTTCCTATTTCCATCTCTAAACCACATTCTTGTTTGTTTGACAATGAAAGAAAGGTTAGCTAGGATTGAAATTCACAAAGATTTTCACCTCGTATACATTTCCCAAGTCTCCGCTGGTTTTCTTGCTTTGTTTTCAAAACCTTGGACGAAGGCTTATGTCTCTTTATGAAGTTCATGAGTTATCAGGTTCATTGTAGTTTGCCTCTTGCGGTTTGGAATTTTACTTGATGCGAATCATGGAAAGTATTCGTAACTCTAATGAGTAAAGCGTCTAAAAGCCATGTTGAATCCTTAAGTTTTGTTGTTTTAAAAGGGAAGAAGGTCCATATGTGCTTTGATATTATATGTCTAAGCTCACAAGACCTAGTGAATCCCACAACTTTCTCAAAACAAAGAATGGAACTCAGACTTTTGATCTTGTCAAAACAAGCTCTTAAACTGTGTGAAATTCATATCCTTTGTTAAGGTAGTGATCTGTGGCCAAAATGGTTAGATTCTTATGAATTTAAAATCATACAAGTCATGTTGTATCCATTTAATAAGACAGAGAGGAAAAGAAAAGATAAGTTTTGCTCAATTGTGTATCAGCTATCAAATGCTATATGAATCTCATCAATTCTCACAAAACACAAGATGAGAACCTTGGTCCGCTTTGGTAAGCATTAAGACCATGATTAATCCAAATTTTGTATAGGTCTGAAGAGGGAGGAACCATATCTAGCTTTATTCATTTGGATCAAACTTCTTAAATATGAGGAATCCAATCCTCTTGAGTTTTTTGTGCGCAATATAAAAAAGACAAACTAAATGTATTGTTGGTGATATATGCAATAGTTTGAGTGGAATTAGATCGTCAATCCATTAGAATCGTTCCTGAAAAAATGTTTAGGTGATTGGACAATTAGAGACAAATATAGTTTAGCTATATATGCTTGATATTGATGATTCGTTTCCTTCTTTTCGATTTTTGGTTTACAATTAAAAGTGCTTTCTTCGTGGAACAAGAACACGGTCACAATAGTCTATGAAACAACAAAATAGGTAGTTTTCTGAGAAACTCTCCAATGCTAGCTCAAATAATAAGGGTACAATCTATAATTTGACTCTTGTCCAACATGTGTCAGCATCAAATTGTATTCCAACGTCTCTGACTTAGACAAATGATATAAAGGCCACTAGACCATTTAAAGTAAATGAAATGCCACTAGGCCATATAGAGAAAAAAATGTATGCCACTAGATGAAATTTTATTAATAATAGTATGTCACTAGACCATTCACATGTAGTTTGAAACCATCATCTAATAAATATGTTGAAAAACAAAAGATGAGATGGATTGTTTCGGTGTTAATTAATTCAACTTGTTGAAGACAAGAAAAGTAGCCAACGATGTGTCAATTTTTGATTGGCTTTGAGCTGATTTTTAAGTTTTCTCTAACCAAATGTTTTGAATTATTTTCAAAGCCAAAGTTTATGATATTTTTATCCAATAAATTTAGACATATTTTTACTACCATTTTATAAATTCTTGTTTAAAACATATGTTTTATGTGTAATTTAAGAACATGCCTCAAAAATACATCGCATATTACAACCGAATTTAGTCAAACACATATAATAATATTTAAATTATCTCGTGATCAATAAGAATTTTAAATTTTTATGTGATTTATGAATTCTTAATTTTGGTTTTAATTTATGGTACTAAATAAGTTATGTATTTTATTAGTTGTGTGTTTATTTATGTATAATATTGGATTTTTTTATTTTAAATTTTCTTCCAATAAAATTTACCGCTATTCCTCGTATTTATTAATTGAAATAAAACTATTAACTAAAATATGTATTAAAATTTATTTAAAAAACTTATTGAACCGTTAGTTATTTTAATTTAATCTTAATTACTAATTATTATTAATATGTAATCACAAAAATTAAGATATAAAATATAAATAAGAATGTGGAATGAAATTTATAGGAAAGTGTGTTGAATTTTATAAACAAAATCCTTCTAGAACATAAAATTGGCTGTTGAATAATTGTGTGGGAGAAAAAAAAAATGATGAAAGAAGTTTTTTAAAAAAGTATTAAATTCTAATTCATGCTAAAGTCGAAGCAATTCACTACCAGAAATAAGTATTTGAGTTCCTTCAAGGGTATATTTTCACATGTATTATATTTGTTCACACCAGATTATTATGTACTTATGGGTTTTTCATGTACACTATAATACAAAGTAAATACACGTCCGTTGTTTCATTTAATTTCAGTGTTGATTACGTCAAACATTTGACTCAACGATTTGGACAAGTCAATCTAAAGATTTATATAATGTCAGTGTGTATATATATATATTTTAATTATAAGTTACAACTTATTAAAAGAGTAAGTTCTTGCTTTCTTCCTAAAACAAGAGGACGGTCTCTCTGAAAAAAGAAGAAAACAAAAGGTAGTATTCCGGAAATTCTCCAATGCTAGCTTTTGTATATATAAGATAAATGATGAGTAGAGACTACCTCTGAGAGCATTTTAGCCAAAGGATGAAATTATTCCTAATAATTTTCCTACGTCCTTCACATTTGTTCATCTTCGGTATGAATTGTTGTTTTTTCTTCTTCTAATCGATGATTCATTATTTATATTTTTTTTGTTCTTTTTTTTATGATAAATATATTATTGATATTTGGGTTTAAACATAAAATAATTGGCAGGAGTGCTGTGTACGAGTACCTTAACTATAGAGAACAAATGTGATGAGACTGTGTGGCCAGTTATCTTCTCATGGAGCTCCGCAATCACTACCACCGGCTTCGCTCTCCAAAGAGGGGAGGCGCGTGAGATCCGGGCGCCGAATTCTTGGTATGGTCTCATCTCCGGTAGGACGCTTTGCTCCACAGCTGCAGGGAATTTTTCTTGCGCCACCGGAGACTGTGAATCCGGTATAATTGAATGTCCCAATAGAGCCTACGGCTGGGCTCCGGCGACTTACGCCTACTTCAAGCTCGATAGTGCTGGTTTCGACATCTATTCTGTTAATGTCGAACATGGTTACAATCTTCCGATCGTGGTGGTCCCGTCTCAGAAAAGTAATGGTACATGTATAGCCGCCGGTTGTGCGGTTGATAATCTAAACATGACATGTCCACAAGATCTTAAGATTTTTCAAGATGACAAGCTAGTTGCTTGTAATAGTACCTGTCGAAAGTTTAATACACCGGAGATTTGACAAGAGATTATAGGTCAAGAGAAACTTGCAAACTAACTTCGTACACGACCAACTTCCAGAGCGCGTGTCCTCGTGCTTATGCCTATGCTTATCACGACCATGTTACTACATTCACCTGTCCAAGCTCAACTGATTACGCCATCACATTTTGCCCTTCTTCATTTTTTCCCAACAACAACACTATCAGGTTTGTTTCCCTAATACCTCTCACTTCGTTCTATTTTCATTTTGCTTTGCTTGATTTTTTCAAAAGGCTCTCAGAGTTTCCACTACTCAATTGAAGTGTATTTTTCTTACTTAGGTCTCGGTTATAATAAAATGAGTAGTCGCATGGAACTAATTAGCAATAGATTACTACAATTTTTTTTATAAATGTTATAAAAAAAGTAATGACAATACTTTCTTTTCAAATTACTATATAATCTGGTATTAATTTGTGATTATTTTGCTTTTAAATTTTTTTAAAATTTTTTATTTAAGTAATAAAGTATGATATTAGTTTTTTTTTTTTTTTTGCAACCTTTAAACTTTACTGGTTTTGTTGAATAAACATATTTCTAAATTAATTGCAATTATCTCCTTAATTTTCTATGTGAGTTTTATAGTCGATAATGATTGAAAACTGGTCCTCCCTAATTTTAAATATTATGTTATTTGATTCGAGTAGCAACAACGGATTCTCGATGCCTCCAGCTCCATTGACTAAGAAAAAACGTAAGCTGTTTTTTTTTTCTCTACCCTACAAAAATGTACGTTTGCAATCTCCTTTTAGTTCTTCTAACCATTATTTTATCTATCTAATTGTAGATGATTCTCAACGGACGTTAAAAATCACGCTGGGTATATACTTTCTTCATTGCAACCGCAACTCTCTTGCATACTAATGTACATAAATAACTCAGTTTAAATGTTTTTCTTTTCTTGCAGGAGTCTTAGTAGCTCTGGCTGTAATGATCATAATTGTTTTGCTTGCGGTCACTGCGAGAGGAAAGAGCAAGAAAGGAAAGACTCATGGGAATGACAACAACGTTGAAGCGGCTGTAATGTTGAAAAGATATAGTTATGAAAATGTCAAGAAGATGACAAACTCATTTGATCATGTTTTAGGGAGAGGAGGATTTGGAACTGTCTACAAAGGAAAACTACCTGATGCTAATGGCCGAGATATTGCATTGAAGATCTTGAAGGAATCAAAGGGGAATGGAGAAGAGTTCATCAATGAATTAGCTACCATGAGTAGAGCATCTCATGTTAATATCGTTTCTCTGTTTGGATTTTGCTATGAAGGTGGCAACAGAGCTATCATTTATGAGTTCATGCCCAATGGATCCCTTGACAAGTTCATTTCTGAGAATATGTCAACAAAAATGGACTGGAAAATGTTATACAACATTGCGGTAGGCGTTGCTCGTGGGCTAGAGTACTTACACAATAGTTGTGTATCAAAGATTGTGCATTTCGATATAAAGCCACAGAACATACTCATGGACAAAGACTTTTGTCGCAAGATCTCGGATTTTGGTCTTGCTAAGCTATGCAAAGCGAACGAAAGTGTCATTTCGTTGCTAGACGCAAGGGGCACCATAGGGTACATTGCTCCTGAAGTGTTTTCCAAAAATTTTGGAGGAGTTTCGCATAAGTCAGATGTTTATAGTTATGGAATGGTGGTTCTTGAGATGATCGGAGCCAGAAATGTTAAAAAAGGTGAAAATTCTAAATCCAATTATAGCTCAATGTATTTTCAAGATTGGGTTTACGAGGATGTTGAGAGAAAAGAAAGTATGAAAATTTATGGAGATGATATAATCGAAGAAGAAGAGAAGATAAAGAAGAAAATGGCTTTTGTGGGCTTGTGGTGTATACAGACTAATCCATCCGATCGTCCACCAATGAGAAAAGTTGTTGAAATGTTAGAAGGAAGCCTAGAAGCTTTGCAGGTTCCGCCTAAGCCTCTATTGACTTTACATGCGACATCGGCTTGGGAAATTGTTGAAGATACTCAACGGACTTCTACTATCCACTTTGAGAGAACAATCTGTTAAGGTGTCTTCCACAAATATATGCACAAAACATTATTAAACTATAGGTTCTGTAATTCTTATAATAGTTCAGAGATTATTGTAATTTCGTATAACTTGAGATAAAATTAGTATTGGCTGATTTTTACAGTGTTTGTTAGTGGGAAAATGATATATATATATATATATACACTATATACTAAAATAAAATAGTACGCTTTTAAAACTATAACTTTTATTTTGATACTTATTTACAAGTCATACCATTGAAATTATATTATTTTTCTAACAATTCAAAATTAAAGAAATGATAGTCATGTAATATACTTAATTGTGAATCAATGCAGGACACTCTATTCTACTATTATACTCTTTGTTCAAAATTTTCCTTAATTATTCATTGAATAATATTTAAATTCCTTATATATTATTTTCAAATTATTTTTGTAATTTACAAATTCATTCATTATTAAAATTTCACAAATATTAAATTTATAATGATTAAATGTATAATATAAGTTTTTTTAATATAAACATCTTCATATATATACATAAGCTATAAATATATGGAAAAATTGCAAAAATACCCCCTAAAAGAGCACATTTTCAACAATGCTCCTATTTTTTGATATTTTCAAAAATTCCTTTTTATTATTGAAAAGTAATAAAATACCCTTAGATTACATTATTACTTTTACGAAATTTTCGTGCAAAAACATTTCTCCAGCCAAATTTGTTCCCACCGAAATTTTTTTCTCGCCAAAATTTTTGAATATTTATAAGATTTTATAAGATCTTTTACAAAACTTTAAAAATAGTGTATTTATAAGTTATCTTATAAAATGTTTTAAAATACAAATTTATAAGTTATCTTATAAAACCTTATATATAACATATTTATAAGTTATATTATAAAGCGTAAGGGAATCTAAGGGAAAGTCAGACTTAATTTTTCGTAAATTAAAGATAGTTTTCGTATTAAACCCGTGATTGTTGAGTATTTGATTTTTTGTTCTTTTGGTTTTATACAACTTTATAAGGTATCTTATAAATCTTTACAAACAAACTAGTGAATCCAATTTCATAAAGCCAAACCTTACTCTCCTCTTACTTAAGGGAACTCAAGCGAAAGTTAAACTTAATTTTTCATAAATTAAAGATAGTTTTCGCATTAAACCACTAAATGTTTGCATATCATAAGGAATTTTAACAACTGCTTCCAATACAGTATCAGGAAGTACCGTTTGTGGAACCTCAATATAATTTGATTTGTTGTTTTTCTTTTGGTTTTATACAATTTTATAACGTATCTTATAAATCTTTATAGACAATTTAGTGAGACCAATATCATATTAAACTCTACTGCTCACTTAATTGAGGAAACCCAAGAGAAAACTAAACTTAATATTTCGTGAACCAAGAATATGTTTTCATAGTAAACCTCTAAATATTGAGTATTTGATTTGACTTGTTATTTTTCTTTTGGTTTTATACAATTTTATAAGGTGTCTTATAAATCTTTATAAAACTATGCAAGCTCAAAACTATGATTCAAAAGTTAGTATATATACTCCTATGACAATCTTATAATTTTAAGTCATATATATTTTCTTCAATATTTTCATTTTATAAGGTTTTATAACAAAATTATAAAACTAAGCAAAACGCAAAACTATAGTATAAAAGTTGATTTATATAATCTTATAACAACCTTATAATTTTAAGTTATACACATTCTTATGAATATTTTGATTGTTTAAGGTTTTATAACCAACTTTATAAAACTAATTTTGTATCAAACCCGAGAATATTAATTTTTTCTTTTTGGTTTGTATAGTTTTAGAAGGTATTTTATAAACTTTACCAAATAAGCTAGTCACTTATTTATTAAAACTAAACCCTACTCTTAACAGAGGGAACAAAGGAAATGTAAACTTAAATTTTCATAAATTAAAGATAATTATCGTATAAAACCACTGAATGTTGAGAACTTTCTTTGTTTTAAGTGTTTTTGTTTGATTTTAGACAGTTTTATAAGATATCTTATAAAAACATTAATAAAACAACTAGTCGACCTATTTATTAAGCTAAAGCATACATCTCTTAACAGAGGGAACCTAAGGTAGTTGAAATATTGAATGTTAAGAATGTTCTTTGTTTAAGAATTTTTGTTTGGTTATATATAAATTTATAATGTATCTTATAAACCTTAATAAACAAACTAATCGATCTATTTATTTAAATTAAATCTTACCCCTCTTAATAGAGGGAACCCAAGGGAACTAAACCTAATTTTTCATAAACTAAATATAGATTTTGTATAAAACTACTGAATGTTGAATCTTTGTTTAAGTATTTTTGTTAGGTTTAATACAGTTTTATAAGGTCCCTTATAAATCTTAATAAATAAACTAATCAACATGTTTATTAAAGCTAAACCCCAACTTCTAAAAATAGAGGGAACCCAAGATAATTTAAACTTAGTTCTTTCACAAATTAAAGATAGTTTTCATCATAACAAGAGAATATTGGTAATTTTCTTTAATTGTTTAAAACCATTGAATGTTAAGATTTTTCTTTGTTTAAGAATTTTGTTTGGTTATATATAAATTTATAATTTATCTTATAAACCTTTATGAACAAACTAATCGATCTATTTATTTAAATTAAACTTTATCCCCTCTTAATAGAGGGAACCTAGAGAATTAAACTTGATTTTTCATAAGCTAAATATAGTTTTTGGTTAAAGATACGAAATGTTGAATCTTTGTTTAAGTATTTTTGTTAGGTTTAATACAGTTTTATAAGGTACCTTATAAATCTTAATAAATAAATTAATCAACATGTTTATCAAAGCTAAACCCTACCCCTAGTTCTTTCACAAATTAAAGATAGTTTTCATCAGAATGAGAGAATATTGATAAGTTTCTTTAGCTGTTTTTGAAACAAACTATTTTGATGCGGTTCACATAATCGAGTGACTTCTTTACTTACAAGTCACAAGGCACAACATATAAAGATGATTTATAAAAATATTACAAATTTTCAGTTATAAACATTATTTTTAATATTTTGATTTTATATTGTTTTACCTGGTTTTAAAAACAATATAAATTATATGATATTAATGCCCTATAAATTAATTTTTATGAGGTTCTATAAGATTACTTAAAAATATACTATTTATAAGGTTTTATAAGATAACTTATAAATATCCTATCTACAAGATTTTACAAGATCTCTTATAAAGGTTTATAAATGTATAAAATAAAATTTTGAGAAAAAAAATTGGCTAGAAAAAAGTTTTGGCGGGAAATTTTGTTTTTGCTGAAGGTTTTTTATAAAAAATACTTTTGAGGGCATTTTCATTTTTTTAAGAAGTGAGGGAATTTTTTGTGAAAGGGTACATAAAAAAGATATAACTCAAAATTCCTCTAAATATATTGTAAATATAAAATATACAACATTTATCGTAATTAAATACTTAATATAAACATAAACATAAACTATAAATTTATAAAACTTTTATCCTAAACAAATTTTCACATAAACATACTAATATTTTCATATATAAACATAATCTAAATATAAACGTAAAGCATAACTTCAATATATACAAGTTTATTATAAACAATAAGATTTCATAGCAAGCTATAAAATATATTTGACTCCCAAAAAATCTTATGAATTCCATAAGAGAAATTTGATTAAATTTCAAATTTTTCTTAAACAAATAATTTTTTCAACAAAAAATAGAAAAGTGAGAATTTATATTACTCAAAATAAGATATTACTTATCCTAATTTGAATTTCAAAATATTGTTTCTTAACCAATTACAAACAAATTATCAATTATACGGGAAACAAATTTTATTTTAAATGAACATACTTGAACTTCTTTAATTATGTATCTTGATTTTGAAATTCTTTAAATTATTTAAAAAATCTAATAAATCGGCTATATACATTTTAAGAAACCTATAATAGTAAAGAAGATAACTTAGGGTTATTTCAATGCTCTCTATTAACTTAGGGTTACTATAGACGTGGTTAGAAGCACATGAGTCAATAACAATCGAGTTAGATGATTTGTGATATAATAAGTGCTAGTTCAACGTTCTCTATCAACTTATGGTTACTAAACAAGTGGTGAGAAGCATAACAAGAGAGTTAGACGGTTTGTGAGAGTGTAATTGCTAGTTTAACGTTATATATCAGCTCAAGGTAACTAAACAAGTGATGATAAGCACATGAGTCAATAACAAGAGAGTTAGGCGGTTTGTGAGAGCATAAGTGCTAGTTCAACTTTCTTTATCAAATTAAGTTTACCTAACAAGTGGTGAGAAGTACATGAGTCAATAATAAGATAGTTGTACGGTTTGTGAAAGTATAAGTGCTAGTTCAACGCTCTCTATCAACTTAAGGTTACTAAACAATCTCTGAGAAGCACATGTGTCAATAACAAGAGAGTTTGACGCTTTGTGAGAGTATGGTGCTAGTTAAATGTTCTCTATCAGCTTAATTTTACTAAATAAGTGGTGAGAAGCACATGAGTCAATAATAAGAGAGTTAGATGATTTGTGAGAGTGTAAGTGCTAGTTTAACGTTATCTATCAGCTTAAAGTTACTAGACAAGTAGTGAGAAGGACATGAGTCAAAAGCAAGAGTTAGACGGTTTGTGAGAGTATAAGTGCTAGTTCAAAGTTTTCTATTAAATTAAGTTTACTAAATAAGTGGTGAGAAGCACATGAGTCAATAACAAGAGAGTTAGATGATTTGTGAGAGTATAGCTGCTAGTTCAACGTTCTCTATCAACTTGAGGTTAATAAACAATGGTGAGAAGCACATGAGTCAATAACAAGAGAGTTAGATGGTTTTGAGAGTATTAGTGCTAGTTCAATGTTCTCTATCAACTTAAGGTTACTAAACAAGTGGTAAGAAGCACTTGAGTAAATATCAAGAGAGTCAGACGGTTTATAAGATGATAAGTTCTAGTCCAACATTCTCTATCAAGTTAAGTTTACTAAACAAGTAGTGAGAAGCACGTGGGTCAATAAAAAGAGAGTTAGACAGTTTGTGATAGTATAAGTGCTAGTTCAATGTTCTCTATCATCATAACGTTACTAAAGAAGTGGTAAGAAGCACATGAGCCAATAACATGAGAGTTAGACAGTTTGTGAGAGTATCAGTGCTTGTCCAACGTTCTCGATCAAGTTAAGTTACTAAACAAGTGGTGAGAAGCACATGAGTAAAAAAAATAGACTTAGACAGTTTGTGAGAGTATTAGTGCTAGTTCAACGTTCTGTATCAAGTTCATAGCACTAAAAAACTGGTGAGAAGCACGTGAGTTAATAACAAGAGAGTTAGATGGTGCGTGAGAGTATAAGTGTCAGTTTAACGTTCTCTATCAATTTACGTTTACTAAAAAAGTTGTGAGAAGCACATGAGTCAATAACAAGGGAGTTAGATGGTTTGTGAGAGTATAAGTGCTAGTTCAACCTTCTCTATCAAGTTAAGGTTACTAAATAAGTGGTGAGAAATACGTGAGTTAATAACAAGAGCGTTAGATGGTTTGTAAGAGTGTAAGTGCTAGTTCAATGTTCTCTATCAAATTAAGTTTAGTAAACAAGTGGTGAGAAGCACATGAGTCAATAATAAGAAAGTTAAACGGTTTGTGAGAATATAAGTACTAGTTCAATGTTCTATATGAACTTAAGGTTACCAAACAAGCGGTGAGAAACACGTGAGTCAATAACAAGAGAGTTAGACAGTTTGTGAGAGTATAACAGCTAGTTCAATGCTCTCTATCAACTTAGGGTTACTATAGACGTGGTTAGAAGCACATGAGTCAATAACAAGCGAGTTAGATGGTTTGTGAGAGAATAAGTGCTAGCTCAACGTTCTTTATCAACTTAAGGTTACTAAACAAGTGGGGAGAAGCACGTGAGTCAATAACAAGAGAGTTAGACGGTTTGTGAGAGTGTAATTGCTAGTTTAACGTTATCTATCAGCTTAAGGTAACTAAACAAGCGGTGAAAAGAACATGCATCAATAACAAGAGAGCTAGGCGGTTTGTGAGAGTATAAGTGCTAGTTCAATGTCCTCTATCAACTTAACGTTAATAAACAAATGGTGAGAAGCACATGAGACAATAGCAAGAGAGTTATATGGTTTGTAAGAGTATAAGTGCTAGTTCAACGTTCTCTGTTAACTTAAGGTTACTAAATAAGTAGTGAGAAACACATGAGTCAGTAACTAGAGATTTAGACGGTTATAAAAACCTAAAGTTTCATGGAGTAAGGCGATTTGGTTCACAAAGGGAGTTTCTCATTTCTCTTTTATGTCATGGCTTGCGATGAAGGATAAACTTACAACAGGAGCTCGTATGCGTGCTTGGTGTCGGACACATGGATGTGTTCTCTGTGGTGAAAAAGATGAAAGTCGTGATCATCTCTTCTTTGTCTGCCCATACTCTTACACTGTATGGACAAAGCTTTGCGCAAAGCTCATTAGACAAGGGATCACAATGGATTGGGCAGATTCTTTGGCATGTATTGTGTCTTTCAACAGAAACCGACTTGATTCCATTATGTTGAGACTTGCTTTTCAGGCAACCATATATAGTTTTTGGCGAGAGAGAAACTCAAGAATTCATGGCTCGTCTCCAATGTCTACAACTCTTCTTCGTTAGCTTATTGACAAGCATATCAAAAACCGCATATCTTCCCTAAACTACTTGAGCAACCACAAGCTTGAGGGCTTGATGAGGCCATGGTTTGAGATGCATTGATTTGTTTTTTAATTCTTTAAACAAGTTCCATTATAAACCTGTTATTTTTTGCTCCCACTTGTAAATAAACTATTTTGTTGATCAATAAATTTCACATTTCAACCCAAAAAAACATAAAACTCTTTTGTATAGATGATATTTTGTTTGTTGGAGCAAAGAAACAAAAGAAGAAACATCAATTCTCATTAAAGAACAAAGATTAGTAATCAAAACATATATCTCCATATATAGGCAAATCTTTTACAAAACATGTTTATAAAATAAAATATTTTTTTGATTAAGTCATAAAATTTTCAATCTTATTTGGCCAGTATTAGAAATCAACTACAACGATAAACATATATGTTGTTATATACAGAATGCGTCCTAAATCATTTCATATATCATGATAGTAATTAGTAATGAATTATTCAAACAATTATAATAAAAGATAAATCAAATTCTGAAATAAAGTTTTTTGTTTTACAGAAAATTAAAATTTATAAAGACAAAATTATTTAACGACTAAAACTACGAACTAACTTTAATTGTATATTGATTGTACGTTCAAAATAGGAATGTTTAGTTTGACGAAATATACAAATAAGTTTTTTATATGCTTTAGCTATATGTTGTTTATACAATACATAAAAAAATTAATTAGATAATCATTATATTTTAATTTTACCCTTTGAGCAAGATCCAAATTATACAAATTTCTAATTATATAATCAAAAATACAGTTAGCATTATTTGGTACTATTCATAGAGCAAAATTAAATAAATGATATAGTATTAAATTGAAAGTATTAAACACTTAAATAATTTCATGTTAATTAGATTATTTACTTACTGAATATGGCTGTATTTTTACTGTGGGAATAAGGTTCTATCGAAAAAGGAAATTAATATTTTCTGAAATATTAAGATAAATAGTAATATAGTTTTTTATTTAAAAGAAAACTTTAGGGAGCTTGAAATTTCTTGCACATCAATTTTAATTTACGAACGGAGACAAAAACGGACCAACACATTTGGAAGCTATCTGGAGTAGCATATCATCTCCCGGAGACATGAGAATCTTTTTTTTTTTTTGTTTTTTCTGAAAATTTTGTTTGAGAACGACATCATAACAAATCGAACAAAAGACAATCAAAAGAAACAAATTAATACAACTAATAAAAAGTTTAATAAAAAGAGATACAAGCTTACTATTACTGTTAAGTTGGTGTTTTAAATAAAGGAAAATGAGATAACCTAATTAGGTTAGAACGACGATTCTGTGACATTTTCAATATTTGTTTATATCATTATTTTTTCAAAGTGAGTTTCTTTGTATTCATTCCAATAAAATTATTATTTCTTAAAAATCCAATTGAATGAGCATTAACTAATTAGTTACCTAAATTTAATTCACGCTAAATATTTTAGATATTTCATAATATTTTAATTAGAAATATACTAAAATTTTAAAATGTTGATTTGATTTATGTATTATACTCAAATTATAATGATTATATTCTTAGCCAGATAAAAAGTATTCTTTATTCCAAAAAACGCATTAGTAACTAACAAAAGCATCATTACTTATTTGAACCAATTGGTCTTAGTTTTACTAAATTGTTTATCACAAAAAATATATATTATAAATTAGTGTTGTAAAACTATTAAAATTATTATATGTAATAACGTAAAAAAGATTATCAAACTAAACTAAGCATCCGTCTAATAACAAAACACAATAAAATATCTTATTTTAAATTCAGAAACCGTTTAATATAAATGCACAAGTTTAGGTATGACCAGTAGGTACAAATTATGGTTTTACAAAATTGAGAATATATTCAAAATAGAAAAAGGAAAAAAAAATATCTCGTATATTATAGAAAGATATGATAACATACATTCACTTTTTTGTTTGTATATTTTCACGGCACAAGAATATTAACCAAAGTTAAAGCACCGGTTAAATGACATATTTCCTTTTTTACCAAAAAAATAAAAAATAAATAAATAATATTTAAATAAAACATAATTTTTCTTACATACATTATATATATGATAAGATCTGCATCACTAATATATCGAATCATTTGAAACGTATTGAATAATATTCCCTCCGTTTCAAAATAAGTGTCATTTTAGGTTTGTTTTTTCGTTTCAAAATAAGTGTCACTCTACATTTCCAATATAACTTTTAGCATAAATAGTCTAATTTAACCTTATTATCAACCAATCAAATAAAAAGAATATCAAGAGTCAATTAGCTTTCAAGGCTATAATAGAACTTTTAATATGTTTCCTTAATTTGTGTGCAAAATGCTAGAATGACAATTATTATGAAACGGAGGGAATATCATTTTTTGTTCTCTTTTCTTCAAACTTTGATTACTTATTCATGGCCAGTATAAACAGAATATGAAAACAATGAATCCTCTATGTTTTCGATTCCGAATCATATAGTGGTTTTAGTAGCTTGTCACACAAAACACATAAACTCTCTCTCACGCTTCAAAGATCGATCACACTCTCAATCGCAACAACTCTCTGTTATCGAATTAGATTGAAGAAACTCTCAAAAGAAATGCTAACTCTCTCTCAGGTATGAATTCACAATCTAAGTAAGCAAGACACAATTATAGAGTTCCCCAATAAATTGGGTACATCTCTCTTCAGGATCAGAATCTGGAATCCACTAATATCTTGTTGTCTCTCTTTTACAGAATCTCTCTCTGTTACAACAATGGAGTGCTCTGCTTACGTGAAGAAAGAAGAAGATCAGTGAGTCCTTATACTCATCGTTTTTGTCTATATAACAGTAGTTTGTTAGTTTGTTAAACTAACAAACTTCATGGGCCGAGTTATGAAATAGGCCCACGATCTTTAATGGATCTCAGAATAGAAAATATCTTGGCCCATCACACAACTCTTCTTCTTCGACAAATCAGTCTTGACAAATCTCCACCTTTGTCGAGAAGCTTGTTTGAATCTCTTTTTCTTCATCTTTTGTGGAAACCGAATAATCCTGGAACTTCTGAAGAACAACTCTCATCTTCAGCTTTGTTCACTTGCAAAACTCCCTGTAAGTAAACAAATCAATGGCTTATTGCCGTTCCTTTTCCCTTTTTTTTTTCTCTTCCCAATCGATTTTTTCCAAGAACTGTGAACAAACCCGATTGATTCAAGCTTTTTTTTTAATTTTCTTGTCAATCTTAACAAAGACTGACTCAGGTGTGAGCTCCGCAATGCTTCTTTATTCATTAACAAAGCTCCACCTAGCTCGAGTTCAAGCTTTCAACATCTTCAGAGATTACATGAAATCTCTGAACTTTCCTCCAGGTAACACCTTTGTGAACGCATCTGCTAGATTTTCTGATGTATGTATCTTCAAGATAGTAACGAAACCATCACTAATCACTTCTCGAATGTAGTTATACTTCACCTGTATATGTTTTGTTCTTTCACCACACATCCGATTTTTAGATAGATAAATTGCACTTTGTGAGTCGCAATAGATCTCCACTGTTTTAAACCCAAATCCCATCTCTGCAACTATACCTCTTATCCAGACGGCTTCTCTGCTTGATTCAGATAGAGAAATGTACTCTGATTCAGTCGTTAACAGAGCTACAACCTTCTGTAGTCTGGATCTCCAGCTAATAGTATTCCCTCCAACCTTGAACACGTAGCCTGAGATTGATCTACGTTTATCTAGGTCTGTAGCAAAGTCAGCATCACAATAACCCGTGATATTAAATTCTGTTTCTTTTGTGAATGTCAAATTTATCTCTGCTGCATCAATTAAGTACCTCATGATCCATTGCACTGCTTGCCAATGTATTTTCCCTAGATTTGATATGTATTTACTGACAATTTCCACTGCATATGCGAGGTCTGGACGAGAGCCAATCATTGCGTACATCAAGCTACCTACTGTGCTGGAGTAAGGTACATTTTTCATATCTTCTCTTTGTTCCTTTTCCTGTTCAACTGTTAGTTTCTGTAGTTTGAAATGATTTCCAATAGGAGTTAGAGTTGGCTTACTGTCTGACATACCAAATAGTTTTAGGAATGTAGCTTGTTTGAGACAGGACTAATGTTCCCTCTTTATCATCTCTGATAATGTCCATTCCTAGTATTCTGTTTGCAGAACCTAACTCTTTCATTTCAAACTCCCTTGATAAGATTCCCTTAATCTCTATAATCTACTTCTTATCCTTTGATGCAAGTAGCATGTTGTCCACATATAATAGCAAGAACACAACCTTTTCTATTGAGCTTCCTCTAACATAGACACATGGATCGTACTGACTCTTCTTAAATCCTTGTTTGACAATGTAAGTGTCAAATCTCTGATTCCATTCTCTAGGTGACTGTTTAAGTCCGTAGAGAGATCTTTTAAGAAGACAGAATTTTTCTTCTTTTCCCTTCACTACATAACCTTCTGGTTGGTTCATGTATACGGTCTCATTTAGAATTCCATGTAAAAACGCCGTTTTGACATCCAACTGTTCTAGTTCCATGTCAAAATTCACAACTATTGACAATAATAGTCTAATAGAGATGTGTTTCACTACTGGTGCGAATACTTCGTTATAATCTATTCCCTCTACTTGTGAGAATCCCTTTGCAACTAACCTTGCCTTGTACCTTGGTTTCTCAACACCAGGCATCCCAGTCTTTAGCTTATATATCCACTTACATCCGATTATCTTCTGCTTGTTAGGTTTGTCAACTAGCTCCCATGTGTGATTTCTAAGCAATGAATCCATTTCATCATCTGATGCTTGGTTCCATTTAACTCTATCACTACTTCTTTGAGCTTTAGCATAGCTTTTAGGCTCTTCAAAATCAACAACTTCTGAGCTTGATAAAGCATAGGCAACTAGATCTGCATCTTCATACTTAGATGGTGGTTTTATCTCTCTCCTCTTTCTGTCCCTTGCAAGAAGATAATCATCTAAGCTTTCTGATCTTGTATGTGTCATTTCATGACTGCTTGTATCTATTGCATCTGATTCTTTTGACTCCGTTTCTTTATCTGATTCCATTGCTGACCTTTTTGAGTCTGAACCCTGATTATCAGCTTGTGGCAAATAACCTGAAACTCTCTCCACCCAAGTCTGTAACCCAGTTGTTTTCTGTTTGTCACCAAGTATTTCTTCCAGATTTTCTCTGAAAGTGACCCTTCTAGTTGTTAGTCTCTTTTCCTCTGAGCTTTTCTGAGATTTCGTGGGTGAATTTGTTTTAATGTCTCTGTAAAACAGTTCATCATTAAACACAACATCACGACTAATAACTACCTTCTGTTCTTCCATTAACCAGACTCTATATCCTTTAGCTTCTAGTCCATAACCCAAGAATATTCCTTTGCTTGCCCTTGGACTTAGTTTATCTTGAACTGAATGAATATAAGCCATGCACCCAGAACTCCTTAGGTGATCATAGCAAGGTTTTTATGAATTCCATCTCTCTTGTGGAATTTCAAACTCAATTGAGCTTGATGGTGATCTATTTATTATGTATGTTGCTGTAAAAGCTACTTCAGCCCAGAATTCACTTCCCAATCAACTCTTAGAGAGCATACATCTAACCTTATCCATTATTGTTCTATTCATCCGTTTTGATACACCATTTTGCTGCGGTGTATGAGTACATGTTTTGTGCCTCTTCATACCTGATTCTTTGCACAGATTATCAAACTGTTGATTGCAATATTCAAGACCATTATCAGTTCTCAAACACCTGATCTTTTTGCCAGTTTGATTCTCTACCAGACTTTTCCATACTTTAAAAGTCTGAAAAGCCTCACTTTTTGTCTTTAGAAAGTAGATCCATACCTTTCTCGAGTATTCATCTATAAACGTGATGAAATACTGTGCTCCTGACATACTAGGACCTATGTTTGGAGACCCCCAAAGATCAGAATGTATGTAATCTAGAACCCCCTTTGAAGTGTGTTTTCCCTTTTGAAAACTTTGTCTGTGTGATTTCCCAAGTGCACATGACTCACAGAAACTCATTTCTTTTATTTCATCTTTCTTGAGATATCCTTTCTTAGCAAGAGTTTCAAGTGATCTCTTTCACATATGTGCAAGTCTACAGTGCCATCTCTTTGTCGTGTCCACAGTTTGAGTAATAATAGTATTGGCTTGAGGTGATCTGACTGTACCTCTGAGATAGTAAAGTCCATTTATGTAATCTCCTATCATAACAAGCCTCTTATTTTTGTAGAAGGTGACTTTGAAATCTTCACCAATGTAGTTACATCATGACTTTTCCAATTGCCCATAGGATATCATATTTCTCTCTAAATCTGGGACATATCTGACTTCTTTCAATATCATAGCAGAACCATCTGCATTATCGATCTGAACCTTGTCGATTGCTTTAACAATACACTCTGAATTGTTTCCCATCAGAACCTTGTTTCCTTCAAATTCTTCTAGATCAAACATTAACTCTTTCCAGGGAGTCATGTGGTAAGTACACCCTGAATCTAGAATCCATTTATCACTATGAGTACATACACTAACTGTCAAAGCTATGTTGTCCTGATTGATGATAGCCATGTTTGCTGAGCTTTAACTCTTTCCTTTATTTCTTTGAGGACAGTCTCTTTTCCAGTGATTTGTATCTCCACAAACCCAGCAAGCCTTAGAGTCATCTCCTTGTCTGTTTCTAGATTTGGATCTGCCTTTACTTTTGGATCTTCCATTTGATTTTCCTTTGTTGTTTCTCTTCTCAGACCTGCCTATAGACTCAACAACTAATCCTTCTGCTGTATTTTTCTTCTTATACAACACTCCCTTTTGTATCAAGTTCGCTTCCATACCATAAGCACCAGTTATCACATCATTTAGAATCAAAGAGTCTAATTTTGCTCCAAACTGAAGTGTATGCACGAGTGGATCATATAGCGGTGGTAAGCTTGTTAACAAAGCTATAGCCTGATCCTCATCCTCTATCTTTACTTCTACACTTCCAAGATCATCCACTAATTTCAGAAATCTATCTAGATTTGCTTCAATTGTTAGATCTTCATCCATCTTGAAATTTGAGAATTGCTTCTTGAGGTATATCCTGTTTGGTAAAGTCTTAGTCTGATAGTCTCTTTCCAGGGCTTTCCATTGGCCTAATGTAGTAGGTTCATGCATCACTTTCCTCAGGATAACATCTGTAAGACATGAACCTAATAGGCTCTTTGCTCATTTGTCCTTCAAGATCCACGAAGGATCCTTTCTTTTCCCAGTAGGTTTCTCACCCTTCTCAATTTCTTTACTATCTTTCACATATTCTTTGCTATCTTTCTCAGTTTCTTTGCTATCTTTCTCAGTCTCTGAAGTTTCATCTTCTGACTCCTCTAAAACAGAAGATAAACCTTGAATTTCGAACTATCCAAGCATCTTATAATTCCATAAGCCAAAGTCTCCTTTTCCATTAAATTTCTCCATCTCGAATTTCCCGAGTGTAGCCTCCATTAGAGTTCAATATAGATTCGTTTTGTTGAGAACCTGCAGAATTGTCAACCAAGTTTGTGATATGAACTACTTGATATCTAGTTCCAGTAGCTTACTCGATTTCGATTATTGAATCTGAAACCAACGACCTT
Source organism: Lepidium aucheri (assembly GCA_900406435.1). NCBI lineage: Eukaryota > Viridiplantae > Streptophyta > Magnoliopsida > Brassicales > Brassicaceae > Lepidium > Lepidium aucheri. The sequence goes on along the minus strand of OVBA01000123.1, from coordinate 33,609 downwards.
TTGCTTTGGAAAATTTGACAATCTGGATTCAGGATCTTTGAATCTGACTTTGATTGTTATGAATTGATGTAGTTCTTTCTGTGGTTCGAGCTTCGCTGAGATTAACTTCTTCAAGAATTCAACCGGAGAATGTTAGTCAATTGATTTCACCTCTCTGTTCTTGCTATCGATCTCTGACTCCTTAAGCTTCGAACCTGAAGCTCTGATACCACTTGTCACAGAAAACGCAGAAACTCTCTCTCACGCTTCAAAGATCGATCACACTCTCAATCGTAACAACTCTCTGTTATCGAATTAGATTGAAGAAACTCTCAGAAGAAATGCTAACTCTCTCTCTCAGGTATGAATTCACAATCTAAGTAAGCAAGACACAATTATAGAGTTCCCTAATAAATTGGGTACATCTCTCTTCAGGATCAGAACCTGGAACCCACTAATATCATGTTGTCTCTCTTTTACAGAATCTCTCTCTGTTACAAAAATGGAGAACAAATGCTCTGCTTACGTGAAGAAAGAAGAAGAAGATCAGTGAGTCCTTATACTCACCGTTTTTGTCTATATAACAGTAGTTTGTTAAACTAACAAACTTCATGGACCGAGTTATGAAATAGGCCCACGATCTTTAATGGATCTCAGAATAGAAAATGTCTTGGCCCATCACACAACTCTTCTTCTTCGACAAATCAGTCTTGACAAAGCTTATTCTTGTTCTACTTCATCTATACAAAATCTTCTAAACCTTGGTATGCAAGAAAGGTAATATTCTTGTTCTACTTCATCTATACAAAATCTTCTAAACCTTGGTATGCAAGAAAGTTAAGGAAATATATGATAATAGATACATTCTATCACGGATATCACTTGAAGAAGTTTCGTTTACTCCATATTGACCAGACAAAGAGCAAGAGCTCAAAAGATACAACCATTTGCGTCAAAATGGAAATCGAGAAGCTTTATACCAGTTAACAATTATCTTATTTTTTCACTAAAACATAAAAGATGAGGGTCTGAAATCATTCCGCAAAGCTGCATTAAAAATGTTTAAAATGCAATTTACGTTATGGTATCATTCTTCTGCATCGCGGCGGTTACAGGAAAGAGAATGGTATTGAATATTTGTTTAAATTTGTATAAAAAAATTGATGCCCGAAACTGTGGAGCATTTTGTCAAATTCAACAGGCAAATTGATAATAATCTGCGGCCGAATTCTTGGGAGGTAATAATAAAATTAAAGGATTCATATATTCTAGAGATGTGTGAATGTGATGGCAAAACATACCAATTTTTTACATCCAAAAATCTTTCGCATCGTTTTGGAGCTATGGAGACCAAGAAATCATGTATGATATCTTTTTGGAATTATATTGTGAAACGTTCACTTATAGGATACATGTTTAATAAAAACTTCAAGTTAAATTTTTTATTGTCTAATCGCTCGTGTAACTGTTTTTTTCTTCTATATTATAATTTTAAAATTCTTCCAATATTATTGTTTATTTTCAAATATGCTTCTTTTTAATAAGTAATGATATAATTGCTAATCATTTCTCTTGATGAAAACAAATACCTAAAAAACATTGTTAGAACCGGTTTCAGCACAACAAGTACTAAAATGATGGTTCCTGATTGAGAAAGTGGGAGAGAATGGGCAAAGACACTTGTGGATTTGAACGGGAGCAAGAACTTAGTTAATTGAGAAACAAGACAGGTGAATGCCGAATTGATGTTCTTATTAGACTTTGAATGCCCCAAAAAAATCTTCCTTCCCGAAAGATTTTGTCTCTATTTATAGTATATAGAGGGGGTTTACATGTGTAGAAAATAAAGAAAGATTTACAAATCTTATTGATAAGATTGAATCTGTTAAGATTCATGCTAGATTTGTGGAAGTTTTCCATATCGGAACTAGAAAACTTTCGTTTATTGTATGTTGATGTATCATCTGACTTCCCTTCAGTTTCGTGGAACCTTCCGAGACGAGACATTTTGCCGAGTCAAGTATTTTATCCGAGTTGAAGACTTAGTGCTTGCAACCAGGTGATTCTTTTGTATTCGACCCCTTGTTTTCAGTGGACCAAAGTAGGATCTCATATCCACCTCCAACAATTGTCCCCCTAGACTCAGAAAATTCTAGTGCCGAATTTCCAAATCGGAAAGGTTGTTTCATCTTCCAGAATCTTTGGTCCACGTGTCAGTTTTCCAGTGGGTCATTTGAGCAATCGCCTCTGTTTTACGCAAATCATCATTATTACGGTGTAGCGTTGCTTTGATTACTTCCCACTCAGTCATAATTTCAGCTTCGCGTCACTTCATATTTCTGTAATTCTCTATAAATACCGTGCTTCTTCTTCTTTTACCATTCACTTTTCATCTGCACAATCTTGCTTTGACGATTTCCGAGTTCTTCTTTCTTCAAACTTCTTTAAGTGTTTCTTACTTCTATTCGTCATTCTTCTTTTGAAAATGGGTTTTGACGATTTTAAACTTCCAAATGTTGAGGCTGGTGTCAATTCTGCATTTTAGGGTTTAAATGGCCGCCCTTCTAGAGGTCCTTATAGGGTTTCTGAACCCTTAGCTGCTTCATCTCGGGACTTGGTTGAAGTCTCTTCTGGGTATGGCCGTAGAGATTCATGGCCTGCAAAAAGGCGAGGGATGATACCCCGTTAGCAATCGGTTCTCCAAGAGGAGGCGGTAGGAGTGGTTTTGCGGGTTCTTCTCGTGGAAGGGGTAGGGATATCCCTGAATTCTGATTTACTCATAACCATATTAGTCCTTGTCTGATTTTGGACTTTCGGTCTGAGTGTGATGGCTTAATAAACTAGATTATGACTTCTCTAGAGTGTCTCCCTTCCTCAGATCAAATGAAGAATTGGGAGGAGTATAAAGAGGCTTCATATCTGTTGTTCCGGGTTCAAATTGATTTTGTTGATTGTTGTTTCGTCAATACTACCCTATTTCCGATTTCTGACTTGTTCCTCTCTTGTCTTCTTTATAGTTTATCACCTGCTTGAACACCATTATGTTAGAGCGAAAAGGTCTGTTGTCAACCCGGAAGGTGATTCTCGGAGGAGCACATTTGGTCGCGCTGCTGGAAGTTATCTTGAAGTGGGTGAACTTTGGTCTAAGCTTTCTGACGGGAAAAAGAACTCATTCGTGTTAAGGACAAGTTGAAACTTGAGCGAGAGAACGTCCTCAAGATGATTGTTTGCAATGAGGATTTGTAGGAGTCACTTGAATGTGCTGACTCTGATTGTGGTGCTTGTTTCAAATCTGCTGAGAAAGCGAGCGAGGATGTGCTGAAGTTGGGTGCTGAGTTGGACACTATGAGAGGGGACTTTGATTCTCGTCTTCATCAGGCCTTAACTGTTGAAAAGTTGAAGATCTTGAAGGTCCTTCATGAACATCTGTCAGACCGTTTTGGCCGAATTGCTCTTGTTTTAATGATCTGGATAGGAACCTTGAGGCCCATTTGTCATATGCCCAATTTATTGGGTCGGCAAATGCTCTTTAATTGCTTTCCAACCGTGGAATCAACATCCCTCCTACAGTTACCGACTTGATGGCTGCCAAGGTGAACGAGTTCTAAGAGCTCGTTAATAAGGAGAGCTTGACGCCGCTGCTTGCAGGGGACTTGGTCGTCCCAGTTTTTGAGGTTGGAGTGGCTTCCAACGTTGGTGAAAGTAGACTCACAGAAGCACCATAATGTCTTCAGGCTTTGTCGTAGTCTTCTTTGTAGTCGGCACTAGGCCTTTAGGGTGGGATATGCTTTTTTGCACTTGGTACTTTTTGTAAATGTTTTCCCTGTGTAAATGAAAAGATATTTGATATAGGATAATTAATAAAACAATTTCTTAAATGTTTTGGCTCGTCATTTTAGAAATTTTGAACTTGAGATCCTTTTCTTGTTTTTGCGTGTTTAGACAGATTTCTTTCCGTGTTTAGAGAGTTTGATCTTGTTTTAATGTTGGAAGGGAACTCTCTGTTATGCGACTTTAGAACTGAGAGTTTAGGACTCAGTCCGAGTTTTAAGAAGTTCAGACTCGGAAACCGTTTTCGTAAAGCTTGGTCTAAAGAATTTCCAATTATCTATTCACAAATCATGTTATGACTTTTTTTGAGACTTTAGTCTCGTAATTCTGTACAAAGCTGTGCACTGTTAAGTGCGATTTCAATCTCGATAAATTTGTACAAAGTCTTGCTTTGTCGTTAAGTGAGATTTCTATCTCGGCGAGTCTGTACGGAGCTATGTTCCTTTGTTTTATGAGATTGTAATCTAATAACTCTGTACAAAGTTATGCTTTGTCGTTTGGTGAAAGTTGATTTTGTTGATCTGCACGGAACTATGTTCCATTGTTTTACAAGAAATTAATCTCGGCATTTCTGTACAAAGCTATGCTTTGTCTTTTTGATCTGTATGGAACTATGTTCCGTCGTTTTGCGAGAAGTTAATCTCGCTATTTCTGTACAAAGCTATGCTTTGTCTTTTGATCTGTACGGAACTTTGTTCCATCGTTTTATGAGAAGTCAATCTTGTGAACTTGTCCTAAGCTATGTTTTCATCCTTTGACGAGAACTGTTCCCATGAACCTGTATGGAATTTTGTTCCATTGTTTAGCAAGACTTCCATCTCGGGTGATTAATACAAAGCTTTAAGCCTTATCTTTCATGTAAAAATTAAACTCCTGTCAATGTTACAAAAGGTTAACCTCGTAACACATAAGCTTCCCGAGCTTGAACTTGGTGAAATTTGGAAATTTTTTTCCAAGATGCTGATTAGGTCTTAGTGATAAAAAGGTTTTTGCGGTTTCCTTTCTATCAAATCATTGAGTGGGGTAAGTTAAGGGAATGTCGAACCAATACTCGGAATGATGAAAGGCAACTAGGACTAATCAACCTATCTAGTTCAAGCTCAAATGGTAGGTAAAAATTCTGTCACAATCTACCAACCTAAAACATGAGAATAAGACAAAATAGCTAGGACAATAAGACAAAAAGAAATCCAAAAAAAGAGTATGAAAAAGCGAAATAGGATCTGAACAATAAATCTTGAAATAAGTAAATGGGCAAGGCAGAAAGAGGTAGGCAACCGCTGCTAAGCTATGGAGAAACTCAGTTTCTTTATAACCCAATCGGGAATTGATCCAAAGCGAGGGGATCCTTGTTTGGTCAAGTCGCTATCGCGATCATGAACCTTCACCCGAGGAAACTCTGAGCCTACCCTAGTAGTGGAAGTTAGATCAGGTGAGCATGAAGATCGGACCCTCTAAGAGCTAGTAATCTCACAAGGAATCCAATCTCTTGCCCCAAGTGAAGATTACTCTAGATCTAGCTAAGATCGGCACCTTAGCGAACACTAGTCAACCGTGGAGAAACTGATCCAAGTTCAAGTGGCCAGAATGAAATCGATGTTAAGACCACTACATCTAGTAAGATCTTGTCTAATATAACCAGAATCAACCTAGATCTACAAAGATTCACACCAACCTACTTCATTTCCTCCTTGCCCAAGGTTGATCTACTCACTCATGGCGGGTGAGAGCTCAAAACTTGATGAAGAAGTTATCAGCATGGAAAGTAAAGAACGACAATCTAAAAGCTAAAGTAAGATCAGAAAATAGAAGACAAAATGAAAATCAAATAAACAATAAATTAACTTTCAACAATCATAAGGATTCGAGTTCTACAAAACTTAGAGAGAATCTAAAAACCTTGCATAAAAGATAAGAAAATCAGATGCCGAGTTTTGCCGCTTAAGGGCCTATTTATAGCCTAACGAATATAAACCTAGTCTCTTAGTCAAACCGCCTCAAAATGGTCAACAAGTGTCATTTTGAGGCGGTCCTCGAAGTGGAAGAACGAGGCTTGGTCACGAGGTAGGCTCCTTCTTCAGACAGATGAGGTTTTTGTGTCATCCTTTGGGCTTCACATGAGGTTTTTGTGCGAGGTGCGATTCTTCGGTCAATCCTTGTTCTTTATGGTGCGAGGTTGAGGTTTGAAGGGGGCTCTGAGCTCTGACTTTTCTGCTTCTTTGTTCATCCGAGTCTTCCTATGTTTGCCTGATCCGTTCCTTGCATCGAATTGGCTCCAAAATGCAGAATGTATAGTATGCAAGTGCAAAACGTGAAAATGAACCTAAAGGGACTCTAGAGTGATACAAATGCTATGATATGGATGGAAAACAATTCTAAGAGTTGTCCTAAAAAACATCAAAAATCACACACATGAGCTCCCCCAAACTTAGACCTTGCTTGGCCTCAAGCAAGTGCAATGACCTAAGATGGAGAAACTATCCACACAAAATGGGAACATCTCATCCAACGAGTTAGGGCCATAATCCATATGCGAGCTCTATCATTTTGGACACCGCAATGTAACCATCCTCAAGAATAGCATCCAACCTATAGATTCCTAATACCTAAGCTGGTCTCTAAAGGTCCAAGTCTAATTCTTTAGTTCTTCTAGGTGTGATCCTCAAAAAGGATTAGAGATCAAAAAACATGTGATTCAACTTCTTCAACACAGCATGGTTTAGATTCATTTACGCACAATAATCTTTTCTTATTTTCATTCATAAGGCACAAACTCATGGTCTTTTAATCCACAACTGTTCATGGGTCTGCTTCATTTCCTTTTTTAAGGATCCACAACAATGAAAGGGTTGCTTCATGTTCTACTCTCCGCTTTTTCATTGAGACACAAGAATGTACGGGTTTACGCACAATTCCCGCTCACCTTGGGCATCATTGGATGAGTTGTATTTGGAAGAATAGTTTCCATTAATTATTTACCATGAAACGTTTGATGTATCTCTAGGCCCTAAATTGGCGATTCAAATTAAGTTTTAGAAGGAATCAAACAAAGCCTTTTCAAGACACAACACAAGCAAAGTTAACTAAGATGAATGATCCGCCCAAAAACTTTCCAAAACAGCCAATTACCAATCAAGAGCATTCACAATGGTTACTAGCTATCTTAACAAGGTTTGCTCATCATCAAGATAATTCCCATATAACAAGTACGAATACATGAATCCTATGTTGATGCAACCTAAAGACAAAGCTAAATGGATGCAACTACACAATCACTCTATTTTTCTCGGATTTATTTTCAAGATTTTTCAATTTTTTTTTGGTTTTTTCTATGCGTTATATGCCATGACATGCAACGCAAAAATGCAGCAAAGAAAAATATTAACGGATTTTTACACACTAAGGGAATGCATGCAAAACAGAAAATAAGAACACAAGAAACAATGTGAGAGTACTCTAGACCCCTCCCCCAAACTTAAATTACACAGTCCTTGTGTGCAAAAAAGTCTAAGAGAGTTGTCTAGACAAGCAAAGATAAAACGAAATGATATGTACAATGGATTGGAGTTTTGGTACCTAGGAGTCAAAATCCTCGCTGCTCGTTGCGAGTTCTTTATACGAGGGGCCACCTGTTTTCTCTAGGTTGGCTTGTATGCGACTGGAACGGTGCCTCGTCTGTTGGAGCGAGGAGTATGCATGAGGGAGCAGTATCTGGCGACTCATCGATGCTTTTGTTGAGCTGGTCTCCTTTATGAGGTTTTCATGTTCGTGTTTTCATTTGTTCTTGTTGCGAACATCGGACAACCCCACTCCTTTTTCTCTCCAACTGATATGCGCGCGGTGTGTTGGATGGGTCTTTGTGAGCTTGCAAACATTACTGGCCCGTCTCCTTTGGTATCCGATTTTAACATACCTTGCCATCCTTTCGTTACTCGCTCTTCTTGTATTAACCGGATGCGAACAGTCCAGACTCCCTCCAATTTCTTGAACTTTGCCCTTGTTGTTCTCTCTCGCCATTTCATGGTTCTTGCCTTTTTCAACGGCCGCCATGGCTGGTGTTTCGTCCTTGGTGCTGTCCTTCGAGCGTTTATGTGGTGTTGAAGAAGAGAAGAGAGCGTGAGAGGAGGAAGACAAGGACGCAGTTGGGTTTTATGTTTCCATGGGATGAGACCGGATCCTTAAGAAGGTCTTGTTTGGTCTTGGGGAACCAGATTTGGTCCGAGCCATTCCTCGACCTTTGAATGCATCACAATCGTTGGTTTTAAATTTTGAAATCCTTGACAAATCTCAGTCATCCAATCTTTTGTGTTATCCCTTGATCGTCTTTTTCTTGGATTTGTAATTTGACTGCTGGGGACCATTCGAGGAGCTGGAGGCTTAGATAGCTGGTTGTACCCTCGTTGCTGACAATCAGGTTCCCTCGGATTTTGCCTTTGGATCCAGGACCGAGGTGTCTCAATTTAAAACTCTTATCTTCTGCGTTTGAACTTCTGAAGCTGATCTACCGCTTATGAATAACCCTTCAACCAAAGATAAATGCACAAAAGAAAAATTATTAAAATCAAATTCCAAGTATGTACAAGGATATCCAAGTGAGCTTGTTCATAGTCTCAAGCTCGACTATTCCCTCGTTTAGAGCAGAGGAGGTTCATCGAGGACTGCTACAGTCCTCTCTGGTATCTCTTCAGTTGCCAAGTAAGGCTTAACCCTTTGCCCATGGACTGTGAACGGTTCCCTTCTTTTGTTGATTAGAGTGATTGCTCCTAGGGGTAAGACCTCTTTAACTTCAAATGGACCGGTCCACCTTGATTTTAACTTCTCGGGGAACATTTTAAGCCTTGAGTTGAACAATAACACGCGATATCCAACTGATATTACTTTTCATGCTATTTTCTTGTTGTGGAGAGTTTTCGTTCTTTCCTTGTAGATCTTGGCACTCTCATAAGCATCAATTCTTATCTCCTCCAACTCATACATGTCGATTAACCTATTTTCTTGGGCTGTCTTTAGCTTGAAGTTTAGTAACGTTGTAGCCCATACTGCCTTGTACTCAATGTCTACAAGAAGATGACATGATTTCCCGTATAATAACTGAAATGGTGTCCTCCCAATTGGTGTCTTGTAGGCGGTTCTATATGCCCAAACTGTATCGTCAAGCTTAGCTGTCCAATCTTTCTTGGAAGCGCAAACTACCCTTGTAAGTATAGATTTAATTTGTCTATTGGAGACTTTCACCTGCCCGATGGTTTGAGGGTGATATAGCGTGTGGCTACCTTGTGCTTCGCCCTATACTTCCTAAACAAACTCTCGAACGCCTTGTTGTTGAAATGTAATCCTCCATCACCAATCACAACTCGTGGAACTCCAAATCTAGGGAAGATGATACTCTTAAACAACTTTATTACCACTTTTGCATCATTCGTTGGACTTGCTACCGCTTCCACCCATTTTGAGACATAGTCTACGGATACCAAGATGTAAGTGTTTCTGTGTGATGGTGGATTAAAAGGTCCCATGAAGTCTATTCCCCAACAATTATATACTTCAATGTGCAAAATTGGTCTTTGAGGCATCTCATTGCGTTTTCCTATGTTCCCCATTCGTTGACAAGGATCACACTTTGATATGAAGGCTTGAGCGTCCTTAAACATGGTAGGCCACCAAAAACCGGCTTGCAAAATTTTCTGAGCTGTTTTGAAAGATGCGAAATGTCCTCCTTATGTAGACCCATGGCAGTGTTCCAACAGCCCTTGTACTTCTTCTTCAGCCACACATCGTCTAAACACACCATCGATCCTCTCATATACAAATACGGCTCATCCAAAAAGTAGTGATTTACATCTCTAAAGAACTTCTTCTTCTGATATCCTTCTAAATTTGTAGGTATCTCTCCTACCACCAGACAATTTACCAAGTCAGCATACGAAGGGAGTACGGATCCAGCAAACTATTTTCTATGTGGAGGCTCATCATTCAGGTCAATTTGTTGCTCCTCGGAGTTGATTACCGCGAGGGAGACCTGCGAGGTTTGACCTTTGTGTTCCCGTCCGATTGTTTTGAGCGCCACCAGCAGTTCTTCTGGCATGGAATCGTTTATTGGAACCAGGTCTTCTACCATCATCCTTGATAAGTGGTCAGCCACACTGTTCTCTACCCCTGGTTTACCCACGATCTCCATGTCAAACTCTTGGAGAAGAAGTATCCATCTAAGAACCATTGGCTTGGCATATTTCTATTTCATAAGGTACTTCAAGGCCGCATGGTCAAAATGGGCAATGACCTTGGAACCAACTAGGTATGACCTAAATTTTTCAAATGCAAAGCCTACAGCCAGCAGTTCCTTCTCGGTTGTTGCATACTTGATTTGGGTGTCATCAAGTGTCCTACTTGCGTAGTAAATGACATTCAACTTCTTGTCTTTCTTTTGTCCAAGGACCGCTCCCACCGCATAGTCACTAGCGTCACACATGATTTCAAATGGTAGAGTCCAGTCGGGTGCTTGGACAATGGGTGCTAAAATAAGTGCTGACTTGATAGTCTTAAAGGCTTCCATGCATTCATCATCAAACGAAAACTCTGCCTCTTTGCACAGTAAGCGAGTGAGCAGCCGAGCTATCTTCGAAAAGTCTTTGATGAACCTTCTATAAAACCCGGCGTGACCCAGAAAGCTTCTAATGTCCTTCACCGTCTTTGGGGATTGTAACTGAACCATTACATCAATCTTGGCTTGATCAACCTTCAATTCCCTTCTCAAAAATCTTGTGCCCCAAAATAATCCCTTCCTTGACCATGAAGTGACATTTCTCCCAGTTAAGCACCAAGTTGGTCTCCACACACCTGCTTAATAGATTTGACAAACAAGAGGAGAAGGAGGAGCCATAGACGGAGAAGTCATCCATAAAGACTTCCACCATCTCCTCGATTAAATCAGAAAATATAGACATCATGCAATGTTGGAAAGTAGCGGGAGCATTGCAAAGACCAAATGGCATTCGTTTATAAGCAAAGGTACCATAAGGACAAGTAAAAGTTGTTTTGTCTTGATCATCTGGGTGTATAGGGATTTGGAAGAATCCACTATACCCGTCTAGAAAGCAATAATACTTGTGGTTCGCTAGACGTTCCACCATTTGATCAATGAAAGGCAATGGGAAGTTATCTTTCCTAGTAGATGAGTTGAGTCTTCTATAATCTATACACATCCTGTGACCTGTAATAGTTTGATTTGGTATTATTTCGTTTTTATCATTCTTAACCACAGTGATACCTCCCTTTTTGGGAACACAATGAACATGGGAAATCCATTTGCTATCGGAGATGGGATAGATTACATCCGTATCAAGTAACTTTAGGATTTCCTTTTTTACTACCTCTTTAAGGTTCGGGTTCAACTTTCTTTGGGGCTCTATGCTAGAGTGAGATTTATCTTCTAGGTGAATTCTATGCACACAAAAGCTAGGTGAGATTCCTTTAATGTCTTCAAGCGAATAACCTATAGCTCTTCTAAAGCGTTTAAGTTCGTCTAGAAACATTTCAAGCTCTTCATCATTCAAACTGTCATTAACAATTACAAGATATGTAGAATTAGGGCCTAAGAAAGCGTACCTTAGCCCAGCAGGAAGTGTTTTCAATTCAACTTTTGGTGCCTTGAGCTCGGACCAATCGTCTTGGGCTTCCTTAAAGTTTCCCTTGGTGTTATCAGGTGCATGACTGAGTACTCAGCAGATCCGTCGATTCTTTGCAAAGGGCTTGAGATCCCTTTTTTCGTATGATCATTCTTAATATCTGAATCCACCAGTTCCTCAATCACAACCGGGCTTCTTGCTGGTTGATAAGCATCCAAAAGATTCCTATAAAACTCAGCTTCAATCCGCAAATACTCATCTCGAATCGGTGTGGTTAGTGCAATCTACAATTGAACCTTTGTGAGCTATTCCTTAAGCCACTCGTTTATAAGATCATCTGTCTCTTGGATCCAAAATACTTGGTTCTCAATGGAAGGTTTCCTCAATAAGTTTTCGATGTGGAACTTCATTCTGATGTTTTTACCCAAATTTAGCTCTATTGTTCAATTTCTCACATCAATCAGCTCTAGCTGTAGCTAGGAAAGGTCTACCAAAGAGCAAAGGGTCTTTTGGTTCTTGATCCATTTCGAGCATAACAAAATCTATCGGGATTTGCACTCTTCCCACATCAATTGGTAAATCTTCAAGCATTTCGTGTGGTATCCTTTTTGACTAATCGGCGAGTATCAATGAGATCTTGCATGCTTTGAAAGTTCTGAATCCTAATCTCTTTGCAACCGAGAGGGGCATAAGACTTGTTGAAGCTCCTAAATCACACAAGCAACTGCGGAAGGATAGCATTCCAAGAGAGTAAGGGATGGTAAAGGTACGAGATCAACTAACTTTCTGGGTGTTTCCTTTCTTAAGATGATTGCACTAATCTTGTGAGTTAGTATCACTTCTGCTTCGATCTCCTTGGTATTCTCTTTCACCGCATATTTGAGAAACTTATGGTAAGACGGCATCAACATAAAAGCATCGACCAATGGGATTGGAAGCTCGGTGTTTTTAATTTGTTTGAAGAGCAGAGTCTTATATTTCTCAGCAATGCACTTTTTATACCTCTTGGGAAAGGGTAGATGAAGACAAATTGGTGGAAACAGGTTACTTTTATGTGAATCTGCTGCCAAGAGTTCAACTCGCTGTGTTGCCTCGGGTATGGTAACGGCAAGGAGAGTTGAGGGGATGTTGTCTGGTACTGTTTTTACAGGAACATTCTTCCCTCGTTCTTTGGTGGTGTGAGGCATACTATCGAGGATCGTAGCTAATTTTAGCTGATTGGCAATCTGTGTTCGTGAACCATCTTCTCCCTCCTCAAATATACTGTCCTTAGTATCAGTAGCTGTAGTAGTATTACTAACCATCTTCTATTCCGTGTGTGGTTCATTAACACTGTAGGATGCCTCGTTGTTTGCACAACGTAGACAAGCGAGGCTTTTTTTTGAAAATGAAGAGGTCAAAGGAGTGGCTTGGTGTTGTTCTACTTGCTGAAGTCTTGTGTCCATGTCTCCGAGCTTACGATTGATGTCTGAATATCGGTCGTTGATCTTAGCAAACTTCTCTATGAGCTTGTCGGCTGAAACCTTTTGTCCTTGCAATATCTCTTGTAGCATATCCAATACGGCTAGTTGGGACACTATTGGAGTAGCGGTTTGTTCAACCAAACTGACTTCTTCGACTCTAGTCTCTTCCTTGGCAAGGTCAGGTTTTGGTCTAGTCCATAGCAAACAGTCCATTTTGGCATTCATTATACAGATTTGTGATTTGCTTGGCGCGGCCGAGTTGGTAGAATAGACTCCTCTAGTTGCATCACCTTTGTTATACTGTTCTTGAGCTTGAGCAAGGTTTGCAATGAGCTCCCATTCGGCAATGATATCCTTGTGCATAAAGTTATCGTTTCTTGCTGTGTCCAGTATCATTCGATACCTCGACCAAACTCCTCGGTAGAAGGTTCTGAGTAAGAACTCAATTGTGTAGCCGTGATGCGGACATTGGGCGACGTAGTCTTTAAACCATTCCCATGCTTGAGGGAAGCTTTCTGAGCGCTTTTGAGTGAAATGAAAAATTGTTGTAAGTAGTTTTGCGGTGCGGGAAGGGGAGTAGAACTTATTCTAGAATACCTTCTTGCACTTGGCCCAAGATGTGATCTGACCAGGAGGTAGATGTTTCTCCCAGTTCTGGGACTTCTCTGCGAGGGATAACGGGAATAGGTGTAATCTGAGTGCATCATTGGTCAATCCATCTATTTGAGTAGTTCCACACAACCTTTCAAATTCCTCGAGGTGCTCAAGTGGATCTTCGCATTGTAATCCATGGAACTTAATGCGTTGAACCATAGAATTGAGGCTACCTTTAATCTCAAAAGTCTGATTGGGTATGGGTGGTGGGCTGATTCCGTACCGAGGGTAAAAGGTTGTTGGTTCGTCGGCTGTGCCTATCATCTGTGGGGTTGTTTTGTTGATACTACAAGTTTTAACCCTATATCCTACTGCAAGTGCACAACAAACGTAATAGTATTTAGGGGTCGAATTCCTCAGAGAACCAAATCACACTTTCGACTTCTATCATATCGCAAGCTATATCAATCAAAATCAGAGAGATAAATACTAACAACTTAAACATAAATGTAATCAATATACTAAAGCAATCGAAATATCGGATATTCATTTGGGATTTAGAACTCTTGTCAGGGAAACTATTCAGGAACGAATCTAATCTTATTCTTGGCTTGAAAATAAATAAAGATAAACCAACTCTCGTTGAATTTACCCCTCTATTAATAATATAAAGGTCCTAACTCTCGTTGGTTTCAGATTACATATAGGCTGTATTGTTTAGGTTTAATTACCCACAACCCAACCTAGCATCAACTCTCGTTGGTAGTGAAGGAATTGTTCTTCTAATCTAGTTCTGGTTTTTAACAAACTTCTGGAAAGCTAACAACCTAAAATCATTGACTAGGTGATCCAGCTAATCTATGCATTAAACTCAAGTATTAGAAGGAGAGTCTTCTAATCATCAATCCTATTTGTTCCCTAACAGTTGAATTCTAAAACCCTAGAATCCCTAAATCCGATCTATGATCTACTTAGACATAGAACAATGAACAAAGTAAATCATGATGAAGTGAAATTGAAATTGCATAAGAAATATTAATAGGGTTCAGAAATTCTTCTCGAGTATGAAGAGATCTTCTCCCTAGCTTACAAACTCAAAAGCTGCTGTAAAATTTGTTCTTCCAAAGCTAAAAGACGACCCACAAAAATAAAATATGAAAAGAGTATTTATAGGTCTTAAAGCAGGAACTGAAAAAATCGTGGAATTAGGTTTCTTCGAAGAGCATTGATCGATTGATCTTAGAGTTGATCGATCGATCCTTGGATATTAAGTCGGTCTCTCTGAAGAATGAATGTTCGATCGATCCTTTGTAGGCTTCTTAGGATTAGTGGATGATGTTCGAACCATCTGCAATTAAAGAACAAAGAATAAACTAAAAAATGAGTGTTTAATCGAGAAAATTCATAAGAATTCTAAAATTTAGGCATACAAATGGACAAGTGGTTCGATTGCAAATCTAGTAAACAAGATCAACATCCAGCAATGCTTCAATCCAACCACAATCATCAAAATCAAGCCTAAAAATTCCCAAAATTCTCTAAAAATTATTCGTCAACCTAACAAGCAATCTCTAAAATGAAATTCAATCATCCAAACAGCAAGAGGGTTTCGAATTCATGTAAGATTGAGGAATATGCATCAGTTAATCGATAAGAATCAACAAGAAATCAAATTCCTCTTTACCCAATTCAAATTCCAAAGTCATCCCTAAATTTCAAATTCAGAGAACATACTTTTTTCAATCCAAGTAAATAACCACAAAATCAGATATAAGGTGAGAATCTAAGCAAGTTAGGCTTCTGAATCGTCAAAAACAGATGAAAAACGAGAAAGAAATCGGGAGAAGAAAATTTTTGGAATGAAAATTTTATAAGTTGCTCGAAAATAATATTGTTCTTCGCGTTTAAGAAGACGTACCTGGGCCATGAATCGATTGATCCTTCAGTTGATCGACCGATCTCTGCTCTCAAGAGCAAAGAACGATTGATCCTTACCTTGTATGTTGTGCGACGGATCGTGCGATAAATCTCACCTTATTGCTTGATTGATCCCTACTTCCTAAGTCGGGCGACAGATCGTGTGCTTCTTCTCACCATATTGCTCGATCGATCCATACGTCCTGAGTCGTGCGATGGATCGTGCGCTTCTTCAACGTTTCATTGCTCGATCGATCTGCTCATGTTATGTCGTGCTATGGATCGTGCGGTAAGTCTTATCTCTTTGGATCAGTTGGGCTGTGCTTGTTTGGTCGGGCAGTGGATCGTGCGCAAACTCATTCAACTTAATGATTGATCGATCGGTGTGTGGATCGATCGATCGATCGGTGCTCTCCGACAGCTTCCTTTCTTTGAACGAAAACACAAAAACCAAAACGAATGTAAACTAAAAAGAAAAAACAAATAACAAACTACCTAATAGTGGGTTGCCTCCCACTCAATGCTCTTTTACTGTCATTAGCTTGACTCGGATGCCATTCACATGGCGGAACTGCTTGAGTGAGGTTTGCTCACTCCTTTGACACTAATTTCCTCAATAATGAACTTATTCAGCTGTTCATCTTTCTTGTGAATTGTCCTTCCTAAAGCATCCAACAATGCAACAGTTCCATCCCGACATATCTCCTTAACTGTGTAGACTCCAGAAGTACCAAAGCCAAAACTACCTGCAAAAACTTTGATAACCAAACCCTTAACATCATAATTGCAGAATTTGTCAAGACGATAAAGGATACAAGTGTCTTGGCGTTCAACTGAGTCCTTCTCCTGTTCACGAAGCAACTCATACTCCGTATCACAGTCAGTGTCTTCTTCATCTCGTTTTGCAACTTGAGCCGATGATTCAGTGCTCACTTGCTTCCCTTTACAATCACTAATCATCCCCCAGAAATCACTTGATGAAGCTCGAATAGGATATGAAACATCCTTGTCCACATTCTGTAACACAACTCTCTGGTTAAGGAAGTCTAACTTTGCACCAGGGTGTTGAGGAATGGTCTTCCCAATAAGATCAGAACAGCTCCTTCTCTCGCCATCTCAACTACAGTACAGTCTGTTGGGATTTTGCAATTCCCAACCAGAAGAGTGAAGTCAACAAGTCTGCCTCAAGGTTCCTTAGAAGATGCATTTCCAAAAGAGACAGATGAGTTATGTTCCAGCATCAATTCAATAACGAACTTCTTCATAGTCTCCAAAGAGATAACATTGATACTAGCTCCAGAATCACATAAGGCATCACTGAAAACTAGCTCTCCAACTCGAAAAGGTATAGTGGACTCTCCTCACTCTTCGATCTTCACATGCTCTTTAGGGTATGGAATAGGAGGCTTGTACTTACTCTCAACTGAATTCCCAACTTCAGACTTGACTACATTGCATGATTCCTTGGGATTCTTCTCAACTTTCACAGGTAAAGCTCCTTGTGGACGCTTAATGGCTTCAGCAGTCTGAGCTACTTGAGTGTCTAGCTTCTTGATATGCATAGAAACTGACTCAAACTTCCCATTCAGATCATTGTAGGTTTTCTCCATCTTAGCATTAAGCTCTCTTGTAGTCTTTTGTTGTTCTACAACAAGTTGTTGAATCAGAGCTTTGATTTCTTCGTTTGATGTCCCTGAAGCTGCTGCTGTAGGTTGTTGCTGCTGCATCGGTGGTGGCACATAAGGCTTGTATGGCCTTTACCAGTTGCTTCCTCCCACATTCGGAACAAACAGCTTCTAATTACCCCATCTCTGACTTGAATTCTGATGAATGGCTTTCACTGAAAAGGTGATGCTTGAGGCAATGTGGGTGCTGGAAAAGTAACATCTTGAGGATTCTCGACGTTGGTGCTCCTGTAGGAAAGTTAGTTTGGGTTTTGTTCCCTGTTCTGCCAGTTGACCTAATCGACCTCCCTTTGGTCACCGAGTCATCTTTAACCTGAGCCACTTCTCTGCAGTCTTCAACTTGGTTCACACTCCTCTGATTAACCTGATTCACTCGGATTAGAATATCCAACTTCTCATATTCTTGGTGCGATCATATTTTGGACAGTGACTACCAGAACTTGCAGCCAAGTTATCAATCAGAGTGAAGGCTTCATCCCTAGTGTTGGTCATAAAGTCTCCATTGCTAGCTGCATTCAGTGAGTTCTTGTACTCCCACTCGATTCCATTGTAAAAAGTGTTAAGAAGTTGGTCATCTGAATACCCATGGTGTGGACAATCTCGCTGGTACTCCTTGAAACGCTCCCATGCCTCATTCAGAGACTCCCCAGATCGTTGCTGAACCGATGAAATCTTGCTCCTGAGAGCTGCAGTCTTGGACTTAGTATAGAACTGATCAAGAAATGCTGCTCGAACCTCAGCCCATGTGGTGAGTGATCCTAGAGGTAATGAATGCAACCATCTAGAAGCTCTGTCTAAAAGTGAATGATGGAAAGGCTTACACTTCACATATTCCGCAGGTACACCGTTAGAGCTTGTGGTGCCGTATACATCTTCGAAAATCTCTATGTGATCCATAGGATTCTCGCTTGGAAGTCCATTGAAGACATACAACTTTACCAACCCAATAAGCTGAGGTTTGATCTTATAATCATTCCTCTCAATTGCAGGAGGTCGGATAGCTGAGCGATTCTGATAGTAGGTGTGTGGAGTGTCCATGTCACCTATCGCTCTGTGTTGAGCAAGCTCTCGTGCTCTCCTAATCTCAGCCAACTCTCTCTGCAATTGCTGTACCACTGTGGCCATCTCCTATGGATTATGTGCTTGATTCTCTGGAGGATTCATATTCCTAGCTTTTCTGTTTTCTCTTTCAACTCTCGCAAGCTCTTGATTATCCAAGTTGAGTTGATTTTCAGAACCTCGACTTCTGGTCATGCACCTGAAAAGAAACAAAAACAAACAAAAAGAAAAACGTGAATAACAATATAGACTTCAAACTGTAAATAGAAAATCAAAAGGAAACTAATGGTTCCCCGGAAACGGCACCAAAAACTTGATACTACGAGTTTTAACCCTATTTCATACTGCAAGTGCACAACAAACGAAATAGTATTTAGAGGTCAAATTCCTCAGAGAACCAAATCACACTTTCGACTTCTATCAAACTGCAAGCTATATCAATCAAAATCAGAGAGATAAATACTAACAACTTAAACGTAAATGTAATTAATATACTAATTCAATCAGATATCAGGTATTCATTCGGGATTTTGAACTCTTGTCAAGGAAACTATTCAGGAACTAATCTAATATTATTCACGGCTTGAACATAAATAAAGAGAAACCAACTCTCGTTGAATTTACCCCTCTATTAATAATATAAAGGTCCTAACTCTCGTTGGTTTCAGATTACATATAGGCTGTATTGTTTAGGTTTAATTACCCACAACCCAACCTAGCATCAACTCTCGTTGGTAGTGAAGGAATTGTTCTTCTAATCTAGTTCTGGTTTTTAACAAACTTCTGGAAAGTTAACAACCTAAAATCATTGACTAGGTGATCAAGCTAATCTATGCATTAAACTCAAGTATTAGAAGGAGAATCTTCTAATCATCGATCCTATTTGTTCCCTAACAGTTGAATTCTAAAACCCGAGAATCCCTAAATCCGATCTAACATCTACTCAGACATAGAACAATGAACAAAGTAAATCATGATGAACTGAAACTGAAATTGCATAAGAAATATTAATAGGGTTCATAAATTCTTCTCAAGTATGAAGAGTTTGTCTCCCTAGCTTACAAACTCAAAAGTTGCTATAAAAATTGTTCTTCCAAATCTAAAAGACGACCCACAGAAATAAAATAGGAAAAGAGTATTTATAGGTCTTAAAACAGGAGCTGAAAAATCGTGGAAATAGGTTTCTTCGAAGAGCATTGATCGATCGATCCTTGGATATTAAGTCGATCTCTCAGAAACCAAGTCGTTCTTCAGATCGTGCGCATCTTCTTCGTTAAAGAACTGATAGATCGGTCTTTGTGTTGATCGATCGATCCTCCTTCTTGTGGAGAATACCAGAAAACGCTTCAAACTCCTCCAAAGTCCACCTTCAAGCATGATTCCAACTCTGAGTGTTTTTGAGCTGATATCTCAATAAAACACAGACAAATTTCTCAAATATAACCATAATAATGAGCTCAAAACCGACAAAATATGAGGCACATCATTTGTTCAGGGACGTCTAAGTTATCCTGATCAATATACTCGTCTATTTCACAAAGTGGCCATAGCGAGGACCAGAAACAATGGAGGCAAAGTTTCCTGAACTCGGGTCTAGGCAGCAAGGGTAGACGTTGAGTTGAAGATAACGATGGTCTGCACTCGCGCTCAATCGTCGAGGAGTACCTGCGAGGCATGCAAATGCAGCAAAAACAACAACTTTATCAGTAGGATATGAACTTGGTCGTTAAAGATCCAAGTTTTGAAGTACAAGTAAATGATTTAACAGAAAATAAAGGTGAACTTCATCCTAAACGGAAAAATTTCCTAACTGAAGTCAAGCAATTCTGATTTGGCAACGGCGCCAATTTGATGAAAAGGTTTTTGTGGATTCCTTTCTATCAAATCATATCGTGAGGTAAGTTAGGGAATATCGAACTAATACTCGGAATGATGACAGGCAACTAGGACTAATCAACCTATCTAGTTCAAGCTCAAATGGTAGGTAAAAATTCTGTCACAATCTACCAACCTAAAACATGAAAATAAGAGAAAATAGCTAGGACAGTAAGACAAAAAGAAATCCAAGAATGGAGTATGAAAAAGCGAAATAAGATCTGAACAATAAATCTGCAAATAAGTAAATGGGCAAGGTGGAAAAAGGACGGCGATCGATGCTAAGATATGGTCGGTTTCTTAATAACCCAATCGTGAATTGATTCAAAGCAAGGGGATCATGGTTCGGTCAAGTTGCTCTCGCGATCATGAACATTCACCCGAAGAAACTCCGAGCCTACCCTAGTAGTGGAAATTAGATCGGGTGAGCATGAAGATCAGACCCTCTAAGAGCTAGTAATCTCACAAGGAATCCAATATCTTGCCCCAAATGAAGATTACTCTAGATCTAGCTAAGATCAGCACCTCGACGAACCCTAGTCCACTGTGGCGAAACTGATCCAAGTTCAAGTGGCCAAAATAAAATCGGCATTAAGACCGCTAGATCTAGTAAGATCTTGTATAATCTAAACAGAAGCCACCTAGATCTATAAAGATTCACACCGATCTACCTCATGTCCTCCTTGCTCAAGGTTGATCTACTCACTCATGACGGGTGAGAGCTCAAAACTTGATGAAGAAGTAATCAGTATGGAAAGTAAAGAACGACAATCTAAAAGCTAAAGTAAGATCAGAAAATAGAAGACAAAATGAAAATCAAATCAACAATAATTAACTTTCAACAATCATGAGGATTCGAGTTCTACAAAACTTAGAGAGAATCTAAAAACCTTGCATAAAAGATAAGAAAATCAGATGCCAAGTTTTGCCGCTTAAGGGCCTATTTATAGCCTAACGAACATAAACCTAGTCTCTTAGTCAAACCGCCTCAAAATGGTCAACATGTTCTTTTTGAGGCGGTCTTGAAGTGGAAGAACGAGGGTTGGTCGTAAGGTAGGCTCTTTCTTCAGACATATAAGGTTTTTGTGTCATCATTCGGGCTTCACACGAGGTGTTTGTGTGAGGTGGGGTTCTTCGGTCAATTTTTTTCTCTTTATGGTGCGAGGTTGAGGTTTGAGGGGGGCTATGAGCTCTGACTTTTTTGCTCCTTTGTTCATCCGAGTCTTCCTAAGTTTGCCTGACCCGTTCCTTGCATCCAATTGGCTCCAAAACGCTCCTTAAGATACCTAAATCCGCTTTATGTAGAATGTATAGTATGTAAGTGCAAAACTTGAAAATTAACCTAAAGGGACTCTAGATTGATACAAATGCTATGATATGGATGGAAAATGACTCTAAGAGTTGTCCTAAAAAACATCAAAAATCACACACATCAGTTAGTGATTTTGTGAGATTTAGACTCAGTGATTGTAAGTTTTTTGAGATTAGGCTCGGCGAGTTGAGAACTCGGTATTCAAGAAAAGAACTAGGTCCTTTAGATTCAATATAATTCCTTTGCTTTGAGTAAGTTTTTCGACGTTGAGCTCGTCGAGATTTTAAGACTCGGCTTAAGGGTAGTTTTTGTGTTTGTAAGATTTTGCGAGAATTTATCTCGGTCTGCGACTTGTGAAGATATAGGATGTAATCCCATCAATTTTTTATATGCCAACTTGGG
Organism: Lepidium aucheri; assembly: GCA_900406435.1. Taxonomy (NCBI): domain Eukaryota; kingdom Viridiplantae; phylum Streptophyta; class Magnoliopsida; order Brassicales; family Brassicaceae; genus Lepidium; species Lepidium aucheri. The sequence goes on along the minus strand of OVBA01000123.1, from coordinate 11,867 downwards.
ACAAATAAAATTTTTGTAAAGTTCTAGCTGGACCTGAAGGCTACCAACGTACCCCGAAGGGATCAAGCCAAGACGTAGTTCTCATTACATAACTAACTAAGTAAATAGTAATGCATTAAGTAACGCATCCAGTTCACCGAGAGGGCGACTTGCTAGTAGTATCGCTTTCAGTTGATAGAATTCCAACTTCGAGGAATTGGTACTCCTTCCATGTCAGTAATTTTGTAGATGTCTGGTTTGAAGACTTCAAAAATAATATATGGCCCTTTCCAATTGGCGCCAAGTTTCCTGGCATTGAGTTCGGCCGTGTTCTCGAACACTTTTTGAAGTACAAGATCTCCAATTGCAAAATGTTGTCCACGTACTTTCGTGTTGTATTACTTTTCGGCTTGTTGTTGATAATTTTGTACTCGCAGAAGTGTTTCATCTGCTCTTCTTCCAAGTCGTCAATACTATTTTCCATAGCGTTGTTGTTTGCGTCTTTGTTTTTGGAAAGACGCTCACGGTGTAAAGTTGGCACCGCTATTTCTGCTGAAGCCATTGCTTCCATTCCATGAGAAATGGAGAATCGAGTTCGCCCGGTTGATCACCGAGGTGTGATCCCATGTGACCATAATACTCCCTCGAACTCGGAAGTCCAAGTTCCCTTCTTTTCAGAAAGTCGCTTCTTTAGACCATCAAGGATCTGTTTGTTTGTGGCCTCAGCTTGACCCTTTCCTTGTGGGTTTCGCGGTGTTGACTTGCTTACTCGGATATTCCATCTGGCGCAAAAGTTGGTGAATTTTGCAGAGATGAATTTAGATCTGATGCCGTTATGATTTCATATGGGAGACCGTGTTGGCAGATAATATTTTTCCATACGAATTTGATTACATCTCTATCCTTGATCTGAGAGTAAGCTTCTGCTTCAACCCACTTTGAGAAGTAGTCAGTCATCATGAGCATGAACCTCTTCTGTCAGGATGACGGTAAAAGTCTGACTATATCCATTGCCCATCGCATGAATAGATAAGGCATTATTGCCGATGTTAGCTCCGCGGTTGGAGCGTGAATAATGTGCCGTGTTCTAATCTTTTGAACGAGTGTCCTTCCATTGTTGTGGTTTCCTCCCGCTCCATCGTACGTTTTCTTGATGATCTCGTCGACTTTGTTTCCGTGAACGCACATAAGCAAGACTCCGGTAAAGTTTTTAGCCAACTTGGGCGTAGAAAGCACACTTAGCTTTTAAACGGCATGCTGCCCATTTTTCTTCTGGCATCTCGCCGTCTATAACGTAGGCTAAGATCTCATCCCGCCAATCTACTTTCTTATTATCGTTATGCTCGGCGTCTGCCATCTCGGAATTAAATTCTTCTTGAACTTCGTTTATTGCTGAGACGAGTTCTATTTCTCCCTTTGGTATAATTATGCTTGGTCTGTCTATAATCTCTCTGGGATGATTCGTCTTTGGACGAGATCTCTTGTGGATGCGAGAGCGGCTAGAACGATATCAGATGTGTTCTCAGACCTTGATTTTTTTGTTGATTCAAAATCTCAATTCCTTAGTTATCTCATTTACCACGCGAAGGTAAGCTTCCATTCAATCATTCTTTGTGTCGTAACCTCCATTTACTTGGTTGCCGACAAGTTGGGAGTCGCAATAACAACTTAGTTCAGTTGCTCCAACTTCTTTAGCCAGTTTTATTCCAGCAATTAATATCTCGTACTCCGCCTTGTTATTAGAAGCTGGGAATACAAGTCGGAATGAGTGTTCCAGAACTTCTCCCTTAGGACTCTCTAGTCGGATCCCTACTCCTGAGTCGTGTTGTGAGGAAGATCCATCCACGTAAATCTTCCATGTTTGATCTCTTGCCAAGCCTAATGGCTCTAGATCTAGTGATAATTCGATTATGAAGTCGGCTAAGACATGTGACTTCGCACTCGTACGCCCTTTAAATTTGATGTCGTACTCGCTTAACTCGATTGCCCACTTTGTCAGTCGTCCTTACTGATTTGGACTATGTAGTATCGTCCGCAACGGTTGATTCGTTAACACTATGATAGTATGGGACTGGAAGTAAGGGCGTAACTTCCTTGCGGAGGTAACTACTACTAGTGCAAGTTACTCTGTGGTTGGATATCGGGACTCGGCTCCATCCAATGACTTGCTGATATAGAAGATCGGAAACTGAGTTCCTCTGTCGTCTCGAACTAGTACACCACTAACTGCCGAGGTGGAAACTGCAATATATAAATACAGTGGTTCTCCATTTTCTGGCTTAGCGAGTATCGACGGGGTTGAGAGATACTCTTTCAATTCGGAGAAAGATTTCTCGCAGCTTTTGGCCCACTTGAATTCTTTATTTCCACGCAACAAGTTGTAGAATGGAAGACATTCGTCTGTTGAGCGTGATATGAAGCAATTCAGGACAGTTATCTGACACGTCAATCTCTGAACTTCTCGCTTATTCGTTGGGGAAGGTAATTCTTATATCGCCGTTGAGTGACAATGTATCCGAGGACTTCTCCTGATGTAACTCCAATGGTGCATTTAGCCGGGTTGAGCTTCATCTGGTATTCATTCAGAGTTCTGAAGCAACAGGCTAAATGATCAACATGGTCTTCTGCCCTTAATCACTTCACTAGCATGTCGTCAATATACACTTCCATGGTTTGCCCGAGTTGATCAGCTAACATTTTGTTCACAAGGCGTTGATAGGTAGCTCCAACATTTTTCAGCCTGAATGGCAATACTTTGTAATAGTAAGTGCCTCGCTCCGTGATAAACAATGTATTTTTCATGTCGTCAGGATGTATTCGGATCTGGTTGTATCCCAAGAAAGCATCCATGAATGAAAGAAGTTTGTTTCCGGCTGTTGCTTAGACAATTTGGTCGATATTTGGTAATGGGTAGCTGTCCTTTGGACACGCTTTGTTGAGATCGGTGAAGTAGATGCAGACTCACCACTTTCCATTTTTTTTGGGAAAGACTACCGGACTGGCTAGCCATTCAGGATATTGAACTTCGGTGATTGACCCAATTTCAATCAATTTCTTGACTTCTTTGATCACAGCCTTCATTTTTTCTGGTCAGAGCTTTCTTCTTTTCTGTTTAATTGGCTTATATGTCGGATCGACGTTCAGCCTATGACTTGTGATTGCCGGGTTGATTCCTGACATATGGCTTGGTCTCCACGTGAACGTTGCCACGTTCTCTTCGAGGAGACGTATCAGCTTTTCCTTGATGGATTTACTTAGGTCAATACTGATACTTACACACCTTGTCGTATTGACCAAATTGATGTTGACAAGCTCTATAGTTGATTGGTCTGGCTTCTCGAGAGTAGGCGGTTCGGTTAGTGCCCTGTTTCCTACTGATGTCGTGATCATGCATGATTTGTTCCTTAACTTCAATTCGGCAATGAAGTCAGTTCTGGCCATTTTGTGATCCACTTTGAGTGTGTAGACTCCTTCTTTCATCGGAATTTTAACGCATTGATGGTAGCTCGAGGGCACAACTTTCATCGAGTGTATCCAAAGTGTTCCCAAGATCATGTTGTAGATTGGTGGTTTATCTACAACAAGTAGTTTGATCCATCTCGTAAGCCCAACAACTCGGATTGCTAATTTTACGGTTCTGATTGCATTGATTGTGCTTCCATCAAATACAATCAAGGTTATGTCCACACGTTTAAGCTGGACATCCGGCACTGCTATCTTGTCAAAAGTTTCTTTGAATATGAGATCCACCGAACTCCTAGTGTCGATGAGAATTCATGAAACATCACAATTGGCAACTCTGAGTTTGACGACTGTGGGGTCATTATGTGGGAAGCTAACTCCTTTTACGTCTTCCACGATGAAAGTGATCACCGAATCCACAACGTGCATACATTATTGGGCAGGCTCCTAGTTGACTGAGGCGACTATCTTTCGCTCATACTTCTTGATTGAGCGAATAGTGTCATCACCAAATTGTAATCTGCCCATGATTATGCCGACAACAACTTGTGGATCGCCAGATCCTTCATTGTCTCCTTTTGGCATTTGCCGTTTTGTTAAATCTGAAGCGCCAAACTTTGGGCTTGCCGATTTGAAAGCGGCTTCTTGTTGCTCAGCTTCTTTCCGCTTCTGTGCTTTGTACTTCTGGGTTTCTTCTTCGGAGACCTCCAATTCTCCTTTACTGGATTTCTCAACAAGGAACTGTTGCAGCTGTTTACACATTGCGGTTGAATAGCCTACTTTCTTGTGGAACCCACAATACTCGTCCCGGTTATAGGTGTTATTGATTGATTTGTCGCGGGGGCTGTTATTCTCCCCGACTCGGAAAGCAGTTGACAAGGTTGCTTTGCCTCTATTATGCTATCTAGGCTCGTAATGCACTTCTTTCTGCTCCTTGACTACCGAATTCCGTTGTACGATTTGGTTTTATGAGAGGATTTGTTTTTCCTCTACGTATTCTACGTTTCTCGCTGCCCTACACAGAGCGTTGGAGATTGTATTGGGCCTGTTGACGAAAAGGTCCCGTTTAAGCACCTCATCGGTCACCATTCCCGTTCGGAGGGCTTTGATAGCCATGTCGTCACTAACTTTGGTTTTTGTTGACAACATGAATTTGACAGAATCACTATTCAACGATACCCTAGCAAACATAATTTCATGACTCACGCCAAAGGGTATTTATATGGCCGAGAGAGTGAAGATAGTGTTAAGACGATTTCGACATATATGTGAAACAAAAGAAATGCTATCTAAGCTTTCTCTTGGATATATTTCATTTTATTCATGGGCTGGAAAAATGCATTTTTCAACAAATTTCATGAGAAGTTATGTGATAAAGGTAATCCTGAAGCATTATTTAGGTATGGGTTGGAAAATTATTTTGTTAATTATAGGTTTGAAGAAGTATTATGACTCCTAACTGATGCAACTAAAGAAGGAAAGATGGAAGCTAGATTTGTTTATGGAACAATTATAATGTGTCTTGGAGATAATTTCTAGCGTACAAAGAATAAAAATTCTTAGGAAATTACATAAGCTGACAATGATTACATCATTGAAGTTTGTTGGATCAATTAGACATCGTGTGTATAATGGATCAGAAAATCTTCGTTGGCCAGGAGAAAAATGTTTGAAAATCTTCAAATTTTTTTATTTCAAAGGGCCTTGCAAATGTGGAGGTGAGTTCATACAATCTATACCATTCTTTCAACATTATGAAGAATTAGATGAGGATATCGACTCGCCAATAATGACTGCATGTGAAACCTTTTTCTGGGATTATCAACTTATGTTCATATTTCCTTATAACTAAGAACAAATTATTTATAAATGTAAAATTCATATGTTTCTTTTAACTATGGATTATGTTTATATTTATAAAGTGTTTTGTAAAACATAAAAAGAATTACTCATATAGTTATTAATATGAAATTTTTGTTTAATTATAAAATTTTAATTAAATAACTTATAAACGAAAATACGGATTTTCTTATATTGTGTAAAATTCTCATTAAAAAACAAAAAAAAAGATATTCACTCGTGGGATCCGGGCGGTCCGGAGGGGACTGTTCTTAAAATAAAAATTGACATACAAGCACTCAATTTAATCTATTTGACAATATCGTCACCCGTGGGATTGGGGGCTATGAGTTGAACTATACCTGCAATCCGTTGACATGGGTATTATTCTTCAGAAAGTTGAGCCAAAAGATCCCGATTCAAGATAATGCCTGGTCAACCATTAAAGAAGAGAAGAGGAGTGGGACCGAGTAAGGGCCCCTCTCAACTCCTACGAGTCGTCGGGCGAAAAAGACCGAAACGAAAATCTTGAATAACTAAAAAAAAAAGGTAAGGTGTCAAACGGACTCTCTCTTTTGGGGAGTAGAGTTGGGGATAGAGGGACTTGAACCCTGACGATTTTAAACAAATTTGTTTCACTAGCAAAGCAATTGTCTAAACTAGTTAGACATAGGTTCTAACTATAATTTGGCAAAGTGTATAGTAAGAAGTTTATATAAATTAAGGGAATGAGCTAGGATTTTTTAGTAGTGAATATTTTAAAAAATTATATTATACCAAATTAAATAAATTATTTTATTGGTTTTTCGGTTTTTTAATAAATGATTAATACATATTACCACCAGACATTCGGGAACATTTTAACGTTCGTAATGAATTTTTCATTGTCTCCCTATGTTAATCACTTTAAGAAATCAAGCAAATCCAATTATGTTTCAATGTCAAAAATTATTTGTGTCCACAGTTTATTATTTAACTTTTATTTCTTACACCAAACACACATATATGAGTAGTGAGAACACACATATATGAGTAATAAATGAAAAAATATTAATAAATTTAAATTGTTTGAGTTTCAATGCCCAGTAATTAGAGAATATATACTCTAACTGCAGTCTGGAAAAAACATTAAGGAAACCGTATTTTTATGTTTGCAAAATTATAAAGAATGTAGTGTCTCTGACCAATTCACTCTGTTCTTGTCTTTGAAGTCGAGAATTCTTGAGTAAACAATGGTTTCATTAGCTAAAACACATCCATCAAACTTATAGTTTATGTAGAGAGCTATAAAAGGAGCTTCAGACAAATCAGTTTTCTCTAATCTTCCTTTTGTAGTCCAATGCTTAGCTTCCTAGAGACTCGCGTAGAATCTCATTGGTTGGTTTGTTGGGTCAAAGTTACACTTACATAATTCTTTGAGGATTCCACGTGTGTAGTAAGTGTGAAAGTAGCACTTGGGTCAAACAATAGATAAAACTGTTGTTCTTTGTCTCCTCCTCCCTCTTGTGTATTCCTCGTATGAAGAGTATTTAAGCTATAAACCACAAACACAAACATAAACACAATATATACAGTCTAATGAAACCAAAACATTGACAATATTGTTTGAAAACCTAAACTTACATATAGTCCCGATTTGTGAAGGAAGTTGAGGAAGCACCAGCTTCCAGCCCTAAAATATAAGAAAAATTTTCCATCCAAAAATATAAACTATTTTTCTTTACTGTAGTGGTATATGTGTCATTAGACATTTGATTAAGGCATGTGTTTGTTCCAATCGCGACTACAACTTTTTTTTTTGTTAACGGAAACAACCGAACAAGCAATTTAAACAAACTTATTTATAGAATACTTAGTTAATTAAAAACTTAAAGTTAAAAATGTTTAGTGAAAAGAACAAGCAAAAAAAAAAAACCTAATTGGCGTTTTTCTTCCCATCGACCATCATTCTTTTTGGCTTTCATTGTTTCTCAATTCTCACACCAATCAGCTTCATCGTCTTCCTTTCCATCACTCATCTCCCTTCTTACCATCGGCCATCCTTCTCTGTAAGTCTTCCATTGCTGTTGTTTTACCACAAATTAAATTCAATCAACAAGAAAGTTTGAATACTCTGTTGTACCCTGTGAGAAGAAGGATGCTCTTATTTCAAGAATAATGTACTTTTGTTTTGGTACAATAGAAGATTTACAGTTTTTGTTTGATAAAAAGAAGCAGCTCCTATTTTTTTCTTTGCTTCCAGCTTTCAAAAACTCAGAACCAGCCCTGCTTACAAAGAATGTTGTGACTGTTCTTGAAGAGTTACCAGGAATAAGCTTTATCTAGACTTCAACTTTACCATAAAGAAACTTTTGGTTGGGATGAAACCAAACAAAAAATTTGTCAAGAGAAAGAAAAAATATTTACCGCATTGTCAAGGCCTTTTCCAACACCATCTCCCCAACCGATTTGAACGTCTTTTTGTGAAAACTGCGTACATAGACTTTCCATGATTGCATTGCAAAGAGAAAATAAAATCAATAACTTGAAAGACATCATCTTGTTAGATCTCTTAATGAGTACTCTATAGATATACCAAATGTAAGTCAATTGCTGATGGAAAATTGAGGTAAGTGATGTGAGCAGAGGAAAAAGAGATGTAACTCTGTGAAGACTAGTAGCCAAGATCAAGTAAGTTTGATCTAAGTGTGAAGAAGACTCTTTCACACAGAGAAGGTTTTAAGTCGGTTTAATTGACAAGATTTAAGTTTAAACCGGGAATTGTACATTGAACCAAGACCCACGGTTAGATCAAGGTATTGCAGAAGCTTCTTCATTCACTCTCTCGTGCGTGAGCTGGGTTAGATTATTAATCTCGTTCATTTTGTATTGAGCTAACGGATTCTGTTGACATATAAGTTTCCGTTAGGTTCTCTTAGTCTAGATTCGTTGAATCAGATTGTTGATTCATTGAGTTTTTAAGTTTTGCTTCTGGGTAGTTTTCCGGTGAGTGAGGATACAGAGCAAGAAGAGAGGTTTGATAGAAAGAGTGAGAGCTTGTAAAGAAGAGGTTAAAACTTCGTATTGAGTTTTCCAGTTGATTAGTGGAACCGGAGTTCAAGACTGAACTTCAGCAAGACGTAGGATAGATTTGATTCGAACTTGTTAAATCCTTGTGTCATTCTTTACTGTTCTAATTATGTGTTTGAAATCAATGTAGATGATACTTTCTAGGCATCGTATCTAGGTAATAGGTCTCACAATTTGGTATCAAAGTGTCCAGGTTCGTGATTAAAGAAGGAAGAAGAAGAATTCTGATTCATCAGAGGACTCGATGATGTCAGATTCAAAGAACAAGTCAAAGATTGCTATCTTTGATGGTAGTGGAGATTATAGTTTATGGAAGAAGAGGATCGTCGCATACCTAACAGTACGGGGATTGAAAGATGCTCTCAAGCCATCGAAGCCAAACGAACTGACAGAATGAGATATGAAGAAACCAGAAATACTAAAGAAGATTTAGGAAGATGAAGAAGCACGAGGAGACAGAGATGATAAAGCATTAAATATGATTTTCTTGGCTGTTGGAGATAAGGTTCTGAGAAAGATCGAGAGCTGTACCACCTCTGGAAGCACGATAGAGGCTCTAGATAAGATGTTTCTTCCAACAACACTACCTGATAGAATCTTTTCTCAACTCAAGGTATATGCATTCCAAATACAAGTAGATAAGATTGTTGATCAGAACGTAGATGATTTTCTGAAATTAGTCGGAGATTTAAGGCATCTAGGAATTGAGATTGAATAAGAGACACATGCACTATTGTTGCTTAAATCGTTGTTAGATGTCTATGAACATCTTGCAGAAACTTTGACCTATAGCAAAGAAAAATTGTGTGTCAAAGATATGATTACTGCAGCTAAGTCAAAGGAACAAAAGTTGAAAAAACAATGAGTGGTTAAGAAGGCTAATAGTGAAGGATTTTTTATCAGAGGTAGATCAGAAACAAGAAGAACCTCATCTAAAAATTAAGGAAGAAGCAAGAGCAGATCCAAATCCAGAGACAAGAAGAAAGGAGAATATTGGATATGCGGAAAGGAAGACCATTATAAGAAATAGTGTTACAAGTGATTAGAAAGAAATAAGGGAAAAGAAAACAATCAAGAAGGAGAATCATCTCTTGCAAAGACTGATAATGCAAATGATCTATTCGCATTGGTTGTATCAGAAGTGAATCTCACTCAAGGAGACTTTAGTCAAGAAGAGTGGATACTTGATACATGATGTTACTTTCACATGACTCCAAAGAAGGAGCGTTTATCGAGCTAAAGGATTTTAACACTGAGAAAGCCAGTATGGCAAAAAAGACATTCTGTGAGAGAAAAGGTATAGGTTCAATATGTTTTACTAATCCTGACAACACTACTTTTTTTTTTGCATGATGTCAAGTACATGCGAGATACATTAGAATCTAAGGGATGCAATTTCAAAGGATCTAATGGGACCTTAAAGAATATCAAAGGCTGTAGGGTGATCATGAAAGGAGAAATAAGACAATCTTTATACGTTTTTAAAGCTAAAGCAAAGGTAGCAGAGGCATGTGCTTAAGTAGCAAGTGAAGACAAAGCAGGAAGCAACAACACGTCTCTGGCACAGCAGATTGGCCACATAGGAAGCAAAGGGTTGAAAGTTCTTCAACAGAAAATGTGCTTCAAAGATGATAAGATCATTGACCTTAAGTTCTATGAAGGCTGCGTCTTTAGTAAAACCACCAGAACCATCACTAACACAGCCAAGCACGTAACCATAATATTTGATATTGTTTACTAATGATTTTTCTATAAAGGTTTGGCTTTTTTCTGAGGACAAAGGATAAAGCTTTCAAAAGATTTGTAGAGTGAAAAAAGACGGTGGAAACTCAATCAAAAAGAAAGGTAAAGGTGATTAGGAGTGACTATGGGGTTGGGTTTTGCAATGTTGAATTCGACAGGTTCTGCAAACAAGAAGGGGTAGTGAGGCACATGACATGTACGTATACGCCTGAACAAAATGGCATAATAGAGAGACTAAATAGAACCATCATGGACAAAGTAAGAGCAATGTTGAGTGAAAGTGGACTTGGGAAAAACTTCTGGGCAGGAGAAGTATCAACAGCAGCATATGTCATCAATATATCCCCATCCTCAGCAATTAATTTGAAGTACCAGAGGGAATGTGGAGCTCATTTATGCCATCTCTTGAAGGACTAAAGAGATTCAGATGCATCGCCTATGTTCATTTAACTGATGGAAAACTAGACCCAATAGCCAAAAGAGGTGTATTTATGGGTTACCATGATGGCGTTAAAGGATTCAAAGTTTGGCTTATAGAGGATAAGAAATGCATAATTAGCAGAAACGTAGTCTTTAAAGAAGATATGGTCTATAAGAATCTAATGACGGAAAGGAAAGAAGGTAATAAAACTAAGTCAGTTACTTGTATTACTGACGAGATTTCTAGTTATGATTTAACAGGAAACACAGAGAACACAACTCAAGGTGGAGAAACTGTTACTCATACTAGTCAACCAAAAGATATATCAGAGACAGAAGATGATCAAGATATCTTCACAACACATAACACAGAACCAGACAGTTATCATCTAGCAAGGGATCGTACAAGGAGAAATATACAAAGACCAGCAAGGCTTCAAGAATATGACTGTGGAGAAGAAGACATGGAATTAGAAGATGCATGATTAAATGAACCTGCAACCTATGAAGAAGCTATGAATGATGCAGACAGTGATAGGTGGAATGATGCAACAAACGAAGAAATGAAATCTCTATAGAAGAATCACACATGGGATCTCATTGACAGGCCTAAGGATAGGAAGGTGATTGGATGTAGATGGTTGTTCAAAAGAAAGCCAGGAATTGAAGGAGTAGAAAAGCCAAGGTTCAAGGATAGACTAATGGCAAAAGGTTACAACCAGAAAGGACGAATAGATTACACAGAAGATTTTGCTCGAGTACTGAAGCATGTCCCAATATGATATCATCTTTCAATGGTTAATCACTATGATATGGAGCTCCATTAGATGGACATGAAGACGGCTTTTCTTCATGGACATATTGATGAATTCATAGTGATGGAACAGCGAGAAGGATACATTGATAAAGAGTTTCCAGAGAAAGTATGCCTCTTGAAGAGATCGTTATATGGTCTAAAACAATTACCAAGATAATGGAACTGGAGATTCAATGAATTTATGATTCATTATGGGTATAATAGAAGCCGGTTTGACTACTGTGTGTACATAAAGAAATTTGAAGACAGCACGTATATCGACCTANTGATGTTCCTCATATTTTGTCGGTTTTGAGCTCATTATTACGGTTATATTTGGCGAATTTGTCTGTGTTTTATTGAGATTTCAGGTCAAAAACTTTCAGAGTTGGAATCATGCTTGAAGGTGAACTTTGGAGAATTTTGAAGCATTTTGGGTATTCTCCACGAGAGAGAGGATTGATCGGTCATCACAAAGATTGATCGATCAGAGCTTTAACGAGGAATATGCGCTCGATCTTAAGAACGACTTGGCTTCTGAAAGATCAACTCAAGATCC
>OVBA01000122.1:296-98168 GCA_900406435.1 Lepidium aucheri | reverse complement strand
TTAAAATCAATTATTTTTGGTTTGTAAAAATTATTTCAAAATAAACTGAAAAATATTTTGGTTCGGTTTGGTTTAGAAATCATTCTCGGTTTTTGGTTTGTAAAAATCATTTCCAAAATAAACCAAAACATATTTTATTTTGGTTTGGTTTTGAAATCAATCACGGTTTCAATTATTTTTTGGTTTGTAAAAATTATTTCCGATATAAACCGAAACATATTTGCTTCGGTTTGGTTTGGAATTCAATCTCGGTTTATTAAACCAAAACTAACCAAACCAAAATATATTAAACCAAAAAACCAACTAAAAAATAGTTTTAAAACTAAACCGAACAAAAATATGTTTTGGTTTACTCGGAAAAGATCAATGAAAAACAATGATTTTTACAAACCGGAAAATAACCGAAAACCAAAAAACAAAACGATATATACAATATTTCGTTATGGCAATAATGAAAGACACTTTGGCACAATGGTTGAAGTGTTGTAGTTGTTGTCTAAAGTTATGGGTTCGATTCTCAGATATGCAAATTTTTAAAAAATTATTATTTCTCAAAACGACGTCATTTGACTCAAAACGCAAACAAACGGTTTTTTAAATTCAATTACAAGCGTAATAATATAACTAATTTGAAAAGTTGATGTATTAATATGAAATTTTAAAAAATTTAGGGCACAAAATAATTAGCCGAAAAGTATAGTTTTTTTCGATAAAAAATAAATAAGTAAAAAGGGGAAAAAGCAGCCAACCCATTACTAAAAATGATCTCTGTTAAAGTTTATATTTGAATTTAATGAAAAATGAAATTTATAGCAATTTCGAAGTTTTTAATTTGGCTATATACGTATAAAAATTATAATTTTCTTTTGATGTTATGCTAGGCCAAACTAATTAAGAAAAATTGGGAACGTGTCAAATTAGGGAGCGATTAAACTCATCCAAACTTTAAATTCTGAGGAAGTCCAAACACGCCACCATCTCTCTCTTTGTCGCCGGCGCCGGAGTGGATTTTGTTTACCGGGATTTTCAGATTCCATATTCTAAGCCAGCTTAATGGTTTTACCCAATTGAAAAAGAAAATAATTTGATTTAGTTTTCCGATGGGGAACAAGATCGCTCGGACTACACAAGTCTCGGCGACGGAGTACTACCTCCACGACTTGCCATCTTCCTACAATCTGGTCTTGAAGGAGGTTCTGTGTCGAGGAAGAATCTTCAAGTCGATCCTTTGTAAGCACGATGAAGGATTGGTGGTCGTTAAGGTATACTTCAAGCGTGGCGACTCAATCGATCTCAGGGAGTACGAGCGCCGTCTCGTTAAGATTAAGGATATATTTTTGAATTTAGAGCATCCCCATGTCTGGCCTTTCCAGGTTTCCATTCGATTTCTCTATCTCCTGCTTGTGTTTTGTGACTCTTCATTTGGATATATTTAGCTGCGATGAAGAAGGGACGTGATTAAGTGGATATTAGCTAGTTTCTGATGCTACGAGAGACTAAATTTTATTTAGACTGGAAATTTTCTTCATAGAATTCAACTTTTCTTGGCATAGTTTTGTTTCAAATTAAGAAAAGGAGTGAAGAACGGGTCCTGATAAGCTTTAGGATTTAGTTAGGATTACTTTCATTGAAGCTCTTAGGTTCTGTAATGTCTATTTTCCGAAGTGGCTTTAGTTGGTGGTTTTACATTGCTTCCTTAATTGTTTTCAGTTTTGGCAAGAGACTGACAAAGCGGCATATCTAGTGAGGCAATACTTTTACAGTAATCTCCATGATCGCTTGAGTACTCGTCCATTCCTCAGTATTATAGAGAAGAAATGGTTGGCATTTCAGGTCTTTTTTCTTGGTCTTTCACACTATATTTGAGGCATAAAGCTTAATTTGAAGCATCCCAATTTTTTCTGAACTTTGTTTTTCTGCAGTTGCTACTTGCTGTGAAACAATGCCATGAGAAGGATATATGTCATGGTAAGCTTTAATAGTCCGAGAGCATATGACACTCATGATGGTGCATTAAGTTGATAAGTGTATATTTGCACCCTTAGGTGATATCAAGTGCGAGAACGTACTGGTTACTTCCTGGAACTGGCTTTACCTTGCTGATTTTGCATCCTTCAAACCCACATATATTCCTTATGATGATCCTTCAGACTTTTCCTTCTTCTTTGACACAAGGGGACAAAGACTTTGTTATCTGGCTCCAGAGGTACTATAGAACCATTATCAGACTGTTATATGATTGACGTAGCTCTGTCAAAGTGTTCTGTTTCACCCCTGCAGACGATTTCATCAATCTGCTCTCTCTGTTTGATTAATTCTTTTGTTTGTAAATGAATTCTTTCCATATCACTACTTAAAAGTGGGAGCAAGGAACAAACAACAAATCACCCTTCGTGTTGGTCCTATCTTCAGTTTTTTCACATGTTTAAACAAGTTGTTGCTTAATTACAGAGATTCTATGAGCATGGAGGTGAGACACAAGTAGCACAAGATGCTCCACTAAAGCCTTCAATGGATATATTTGCTGTGGGGTGAGCTTATACACCATCTATATCACTCTATCTGTTCAATCTTTTTATTTGTATAGCAAGAAAAAGAGGTTCCTAATGGTTCAAGTAGGGCTAGGTTCAAGCACATATATTTTCAAGATGGAAAAGCATTTCTTACTTTAGTATTTGAGCTGTAACATAATGTATTATTTTCATATTAATGGTTCAGGTGTGTGATAGCAGAACTTTTTCTTGAGGGTCAGCCATTATTTGAACTGGCTCAGCTTCTCGCTTATCGTAGAGGGCAACATGATCCTAGTCAACATCTTGAAAAGGTGTTTCTTCCGTGTCTTTTTATTTGTGTTCATCTTTATGGGTATCAATGTCTTCCCTCCTTCTATCTTTCGTTTATACAACTTATCACATGGATTCTCTTAATGTTCAAATTACATCATTTTCACCTTCAATCTGAGTGGTTCATTGCACTTGTGACTTTTGTGGTTTTGGTTTTGATATATATTTTTGGCTGGACTCATCTCTTTGGATTTTCTCTTTTTATTAAATTCAGATCCCTGATCCGGGAATACGCAAGATGATTCTTCATATGATTCAGTTAGAGCCCGATGCCCGCTATTCTGCTGAAAGCTACTTGCAAAATTATGTGGGAGTTGTTTTCCCAAACTACTTCTCACAATTTCTGCACACTTTGTATTGTTGTTGGAATCCACTTCCTTCAGATATGAGGGTAACCATCACAATTCTCTGTTTACTCTTTCTACGTTCTGCATCAACTTGCTTGATATCTTTTTAATTCATTATGAGTAGGTAGCAACTTGCAAGGGGATATTTCAAGAAATACTAAAGAAGATGACGGAAAATAAGCCAGGTGATGAGTTTGGCGTTGATCCTTCTGTACCTTCAAATCCAGTGAACAACAGCAAAGTACAGGAAACTTTTGCAAATCACAAATTGAACACATCGAAGGACATCATAAGGAATACTGTAACTCCTGAGGACGATAATCTTTACTCGGTTTCTGATGCACTCAAGAAAAATCGCCATCCTTTCTTGAGAAAGATAACAATGGACGACTTGGGTACATTGATGTCTCTCTATGATAGCCGTTCTGACACTTATGGCACACCTTTTCTGCCTGTAGAGGGTAACACGAGATGTGAGGGAATGGTTCTGATTGCATCTATGCTCTGTTCTTGTATCCGCAATATCAAGCTGCCTCATTTGAGGAGGGAAGCTATACTTCTATTGAGGTCTTGCTCTTTGTATATTGATGATGAAGATCGCTTACAGCGCGTACTTCCATTTGTTGTCGCCTTGCTTTCTGACCCAACAGCAATTGTGCGATGCACTGCCATGGAAACATTGTGTGACATTTTGCCACTTGTCCGAGATTTTCCTCCAAGTGATGCGAAGATTTTCCCAGAGTATATATTTCCAATGCTCTCCTTGCTTCCTGAAGATACAGAAGAGAGTGTGAGGATATGCTATGCCAGCAATATTGCAAAACTTGCTCTTACTGCTTATGGATTCTTGATACATTCTTTTCAGTTGAGCGATGTAGGGGTTCTTAATGAATTGAATTCCAAGCAGATCTCCACTATGCCTGCTAGTGAGATCCCCAGTAATTTGCAAAAGGCAAATGGCAATGTGCAGCTTGCACAGCTTAGAAAAACTATAGCTGAAGTTGTTCAAGAGCTTGTTATGGGACCAAAACAAACTCCAAATGTTAGAAGAGCACTCCTTCAGGACATAGGGGAGCTCTGTTTTTTTTTTGGTCAGCGGCAGAGTAATGACTTTCTACTACCGATCCTTCCTGCCTTTTTGAACGACAGAGATGAACAGCTAAGATCTGTATTCTTTGAGAAAATTGTTTATGTATGCTTTTTTGTGGGTCAGAGAAGTGTAGAGGAGTATCTTTTGCCTTATATCGATCAAGCTTTGAGTGATCAGACAGAGGCTGTCATTGTCAATGCACTGGACTGTTTATCCACATTATGCAAGAGTAGTTTCTTGCGGAAGAGAGCTCTCCTGCAAATGATAGAGAGTGTTTATCCTTTACTGTACTATCCATCTCAGTGGGTAAGGAGGGCTGTTGTCACGTTCATAGCTGCGACTGGTCAATATTTAGGTGAAGTCGATTGTTATGCTTTTATTGCTCCAGTAATACGTCCCTTTCTAAGTAGACTTCCTGCGTCAATTGCTTCTGAAGAAGGCCTGCTTTCATGTTTGAAGCCCCCAGTTACAAGAGAGGTAGTTTACAAAATCTTTGAAAAAATCAGGAAACCAGAATTTGCGGCAAAACAGCGAAAGATATGGTACAGTTCTTCACCTCAGTCCAAAGATTGGGAAACACTTGATCTGTTTGAGAAAGATACTGGGGAGTTGAACCCAACTGAATCCAGGGCTGAGCAGAAGCAAACTGTGGAAGCAAACAGATCGATTAGGAGTGCAATGCAGCAACAGGAAGTTCAAGGAAGGTATGCAGAAAAGGATGCGAAATTGAGAATCCCAAGAAACATGCGACCCAATGCTTCTAAGGGTGTTGAGCGACGTGATTTCTTGTATCCAGAGAAGTTACAGTTCTCTGGGTTTATGGCAGCACATGTATCTGGTATGAATAGCTTTATTGAACCAGATGGCATACCTCTATATTCATTCAGCATGGACAAACGAGCAGCTTTAAATCCTCCTGTGGCTTCTGAGTCATCACTGCAGATGAACTCTCTGGGAATGGGTTCATTATCGGTACCATGGATGGATTCCATGAGTAAATCATTTAATTTGGCCAGTTCGGTCCCAGTGCCTAAGCTGGTTTCCGGGTCATTCCATGTTGGTACTAATCCTAAACAATTTTATAGAGTGGTACATGAGCCAGAAAGCAGAGAAAGTGATCAAATGTCTTCAGCCATTAGTAAATTTCAAGACCTTGGTGTATCAAGCTCCTCAAAAAGTGCTTCTGTAACTTCAGAAGATGCTACTTCAACAGATATTGTAGGAGAACCATCTCTGTCAAGGACATCAGTTCCAGATTCAGGGTGGAAGCCTCGTGGAGTATTAGTTGCTCATCTACAAGAGCATCGCTCTGCGGTCAATGACATTGCCACATCAGGTGATCATAGCTTTTTTGTTAGTGCATCAGATGATTCCACAGTGAAGGTGTGGGACTCTAGAAAACTAGAAAAGGACATCTCGTTTAGGTCAAGGCTAACATATCATCTAGAGGGACGCAGAGGGATGTGTACAACAATGCTTCGCAATTCCGCACAAGTTGTAGTTGGATCCTCTGATGGTGTGATACATATGTTCTCCATTGACCACATCTCCAGAGGCTTGGGAAACGTAGTGGAGAAGTATTCAGGCATTGTTGATATTAAAAAGAGGGATGCTAAAGAAGGCGCTGTGGTTTCTCTCTTGAATTATACTGCTGATGGCCTTTCTGGTCCGATGGTAATGTATAGCACTCAAAACTGCGGAATCCACCTTTGGGATACAAGATCAGATTTAGATGCATGGACACTGAAAGCAAACCCTGAAGAAGGATATGTGTCTTCTTTGGTTACAAGCCCATGCGGGAATTGGTTTATCTCTGGGTCTTCAAGGGGAGTGCTTACTCTTTGGGATTTGAGGTTTCGTGTTCCTGTAAATTCATGGCAATATCCTATCATATGCCCCATAGAGAAGATGTGCCTCTGCTTTCTTCCTCCAAGCGTATCAGTTTCGACCACTATGAGACCTTATATTTATGTTGCTGCCGGTTGCAACGAAGTTTCACTTTGGAATGCAGAGGGAGGTAGCTGTCAACAGGTACAGTTGTTCTACCGTTGTTTGCACTTTGACGTCTGCTATTGAACCTTCTCTGGCTATGGCCTATGGATTTCCTGTCGGGGTCTCACGTTTGAAAATGGATGTAGATAGTTTAATAGTTGACTGAACACTCTAATTCACTCAGTTTTGATAAATTAGACCATATTTTTGACTTGGATACTGATTGCTGATTCTATAGGTACTTAGAGTAGCCAACTATGAAAACGAGACGGATGTTTCCGAGTTTCAATGGAAGTTGCCGAGCAGTAAGGTAAATCCGAAGCCAAATCTTCGCCAGAACATGAGCTCAAAGTACAGAATCGAAGAATTGAACGAGCCTCCTCCTCGTCTTCCTGGTATCCGCTCTTTGCTTCCTTTGCCTGGAGGCGACTTGTTAACAGGTGGTACTGACTTGAAGATTCGGCGCTGGGATTACTCCAGGTCCTAAATCTAAAACTTGAACTAGTGATCGTAGGATCAAACTTTTTCGGACACCTCTTGTGGATGATAATATAAAAACTGACGCAATTCTTGTGTTCTGTGTTTGGTGGACCAAAACAGCCCTGAGAGAAGTTACTGTATATGCGGTCCGACTTTGAAAGGAGTCGGAAATGATGATTTCTATGAACTCAAAACCAACTCCGGCGTGCAATTTGTTCAGGTTTGTTGATAAATCTCCAATGATCTTCGCAGTCCATGATAAACCTCAAACACACTAATCTTGCAGCTTTTAACTCATTTTGTGGTATTTTGGTTTTTTGACAGGAGACAAAGAGGCGGCCTCTGGCGACCAAACTGACGGCAAAGGCAGTACTTGCAGCTGCAGCGACAGACACAGCAGGTTGTCACCGTGACTCAGTTCAGTCTCTGGCATCTGTGAAACTAAACCAAAGACTGTTAATATCAAGCAGCAGAGATGGAACCATTAAGGTCTGGAAGTAAAAAACCATGATGGTCTTTCGTGTACACTGTACAGTAGTGCTATAGTGTTGACCTTTAACATTGTACCATTCGAATGCTAAAAGATAATTTTTGGCCTTGTTTGTTATCCAATAACCTATTTTGTACAGACTTTCTCAAAGCAGTGTAGCGAATCTATTCTTTGCTTTGTTGTAATTCATAGCTAAAAAGCAGATATATTTTGTTTGCGCATCAATACAAACACTTTGGGACTGCAACTTCAACTCAAAATTAAGTGATCGTCAACAAACTTATCTCGGGGGATCAGAGTGCTTACATGATGCTATTAAATCGCAAATTACGTGTGCGATTGAAAGCATTGATTGACAAAAACATATGGCTAAAAGTCGATTTGATTGAGAAAATTACATTGTCAATAGAATAATTCAAAATCGGATATTGCAGGGTTCGTACTAAGTAATTGACCAATCAGCAAAAACAAACACTAAACGAAAAAGCATAGCAAAAGAAAAAGACAAAGCCTTCAAGCTTCTTAAAGAGTGTACTTCATCAGCTACTTCTCAGATGAGTTGGGTCCTCTCTTCTTGCCAAATCCAACAACTGAAACGAAAAAAAGCAAACAGGAAACAACTTTAAGAAACGTATTACCAATACATTGCTACAATCAATATAAGATATGTTGCCACTGGATGATAAACATATGGAGGAACTAAATTCAGAAATCTACAATGAATGATAAATCTACTAAAACTCCATAAGAGCGATGAGGAATATTCTGTACAATACATAATCAGTAGCATAATTAGCACATTTTCTACAAAAATCTAATCATCTTAACTCTAATCAGCAACAACCATAAGAACACTGACCAATTACACACAAATGTATTGACAATAAGAGCTAGCACCGATAGGATTTAATCAAACATCACAGAAACGGGACAATAACTACTAACTCCGATCAGAGATCTACGAATGTTAGGATGAAAAATTACCGGCGGTGACGAAACGACGATTGTGTTGCATCCTTTTGTGGGCACGACCACGAGGCTTCTTCTTCTTGTCTTGCTTGGCCACTTTGGGAGTCTGACCTCTAACCTTACCGGCACGAGCCAAGGAACCGTGAACCTTACCTAGTAATTCCAATCAAATCAATGACCAAAACATCAGCAACAGCAATAGAGAAATCAGATTGAAAACACTTGAAAACTTGAATACAGATGTTAAGGAATCGAGAGTATTCACCCATAGTTAATAACGAGGATTCTTCTGACGACGGACTTGGCGCAGTCTCCGGCTAAATGTGCAACACGCTTTAAATTTTTTTAGTGATTAGGGTTTTCTGATACTTATATATAATAGATGGAGACGATCTGTACGAATTCGGTCCATTAATGATTTCTTAATGGGCTTACTTTATTATCATTCATAAGCCCATTGGTAAACAATGACAGCTTCTGTATTCTGGACCAATGATGGCTTGATGGGCTTATAATACTTATCTAGAAAGCGTGACTTTATTTTATTGACCACGTCAGCTTAATATTCGTGTACGCGCAAGTTCAGTGTTGGCTACGATAAACCCTTCACTTCATCTCTTCCTAGAACCCGTTAAATCTCTAAACTACTTTCAGGATATTCAGAAGAAGCTAAGTAAAGAGGAGAAGACGAAATCATGCTCAAGTTTCAATGCTTTGCCCACCTTCTTCATCCTTCTGTGGCGAATAACAATAACAACAGCCACGCGAATCTTTGCTTGCACGATTTGGCGCCGTTTCGGGTCACCCGCGCGATTCCATTACTGAAGATACAGGAAGTAGGTGCGAATTGGTCTAGCAGGAGTGTAAAGTGTCGAGTACATGGGATAGGTAGAGAAATGGAAGAAATTGAAGAAGAAGAAGAAGAAGAAGAAGAAGAAGATGATGAAGAGGGAGAAGATGAGTTATCATCGATTAAAAGAGGCGTTTACGGAGCAAAAAAAGAGGAGATAAATTATGACAAAGACCCCGAATTTGCGGATATTCTGGGAGATTGTTTAGATAACCCAGATAAAGCTCAAAAGAAGGTAAAAAGAGTGTTTTCTTTTTGTCTATATATCTTAACATGTCATATGAAAAGCTTATGGAGCTGAATTTGATGAATTTTAACGTTGTGAGATGTGAGATTGAAGAATTAATCTTTACTTTATTGTCGATTTTGATTGTTATTTTTTTGTTATCAATGAACTCTTTCTAGATGGAAGAGAGATTAAGGAAGAAGAGGAACAAAATTCTCCACACGAAGACTGGTTCAGCAACTTCGATGCAGGTGTCATTTAACAAGTGAGTGGCCTCAGATCATTCATCTCGTTGCTTTGAAGTTAAAATGAGGTTAAATTTGATTTTGCTCGCATATATGTTCTGCTAGAATTAGTAGTTGTTGACATCGTTGCCTTTTCATTCTCATTGTTTTTATGTTCTATCTATGTCTATTAACTCTCTCTCTATGTCTTTCTCTCAAGATTTGAGTATTCGAATTCATACATGTGGTTGGAGTTTCACAATGCACCCCTGGATAAAGACATAGCCTTGATCTCTGATGTGAGCACTTCAAACTTCAGTTTAGAACTTTTTACTATTCTGATGTAGTGGGAAAACCTTAACAAACCAATCGCTGTTTTGTTTCTGATGGGTAAAATCTTGCAGACAATCCGTTCTTGGCATATCCTAGGAAGACTTGGTGGATACAACTCCATGAATATGCAAGTATGTCTGCTTGAGAAAGTACATGTGTTTATCTATTCAGTTAACTTTCGTTAAGTCGCAATATAATCTTGGAGCTGCTTCCTTTTATGCCCATATGATGCAGTTATCACAGGCGCCAGTGGATAAGAGGCCGAACTATGATGCTATCCTTGGAGCTAATGTCGAGCCCACCACGTTTTATAACATCGGAGATCTTGAGGTCCAAGAAAATATCGCTCGAATATGGTGATAACTCTTATTACACCCTAAAGCACCCAAGTCTGGCTCTTGCAAATCAGTTGCTTAACGTAAATGATTGTTTTTACAGGCTTGATATAGGAACCTCAGAACCATTGATTCTCGACGTTTTGATCAATGCGTTGACACAAATCAGCTCAGAGTGAGTTCCTTCTCTCTATATTAACTTGAAAACAGTTTCAGATGGACATTTTCAGATGTGTTGAAACTCTAACGTTGGATGTATTGTTTGTGTTCAGTTATGTCGGGATAAAGAAAGTTGTGTTTGGTGGATCTGAGTTTGAGAGCTGGAAGGAAAATTTGAAGTCCGAGGAAGCTGGTTTTAGAGTTCACAAGATTTAACATGTTCTTGAATTTGTTTCATAGACCACAAGGCTTACCATTGCCCTTGGATCTATCTATAGTAGAAAGCTTTTAGATTACATGAGCCATAGCTTAATTGTATGATTAGTTTCTAACAGTTGACGAAATCGAATGTCACAATTTTATGATCATTGATGGCAATTAGTACATTTTTATCTATAGACAAACCATAAAATGTACAACTAAGCAATTACATGAACTGAAATTTAGAGTGTTCAATGATAATAATTTAGGACAAATTTAAGCATAATCGTAATAAAAATCATTTTAATACTATCATTTAGTAAGAATTGGAGTATGACAAGAGGTAGTGGTTCAAGCATAACGCTAAGCTGTTCAGGAAAATCTTTTAACCTACAAGGCATTGTCTGAAACTCTCAATGGCACAAAATAAGGCTTTTTCGAAGCAAAACAATATTTATTCAACGGTGGATTCTTCAAGCCTGTCTGTTTCTTCTCTTGGGACCAGATTTGGCTACCCTTAGGCTTTTGCTGATCACACTGAGTCTAGCAAGTGCTGCCTTCTTCAAATCAGGCCTGTAGTAGTTGTCCACCACCTGAAAAGTTCAGACAATCAATCAATTAATAACGATCAATCGAATAACAGATACATATGAATGGTGCACAGAAAAACACAATTTATCTCAGAAGCCAAGCGTAACAAAGATATTTCATTGAAGAAGTACCCCACAAAGGAGTCTTCTTCTTACGTGTTAGCTTTCTCATCACTGATAAGAATTGCAAAAAAGAGAAGACGTAATTTCAAAGTCTAAGTATGATATGCTATAATTGTAGCTCAGAAGCCAAGCGTAACAAATATATTTCATAGAAAAAGTACCCCACAAAGGAGTCTTCTTCTTACGTATTAGCTTTCTCATCACTGATAGGAAATGCAAAAAAAGAAAACTTCAAATTCAAAGTAGGATATGCTTCACGTTATCATAAGCTCAGAAGCCAAGCGTAACAAATATATTTCATAGAAAAAACGCCCCACAAAGGAGCACCTCTTCTTACGTGTTAGCTTTCTCATCATAGCTCAGAAAACCAAAAGCTATTTTAAAACATAAAGACCAAATACCATGAAATGTATAGACGTAGATAAAGCAAACGAAAATGAGCCAATCGCAGTAACAAATAACCATATCTAGAAACACAACCTATATGCAATAAGAAACTAATAATCATGCCAAACACAAACACTGATCTTAAGAAATTAAGCAATACCTGGTTGACAACAGCTTTGGTCATCCTCGGGAATTCCTTCTTGAGGACAGACTTATTAACAGAGAGCTTGGGCTTGTTTTGCCTCTTAGTCTTGGTGGTTCCAAGTACCACAGCTTGATCCTTTTCAGCTGCCTGGATGCTCACAGTCTTCTTGTTTGCCAAACCTGTAATCATATACAAAAGATTCTTAATTTAATCACACATTGCCAGATGCTAACACAAATCTATCCATCCAATACCAGATTACCAAGTTAACAAAACTTTAATCTCAACATCCAATCTGATAAGTTGGTCATTTTCCCAATTAGATTTGGATAGACATTAAGAGGGAAATTGACTTGTGCTAATGTCAGAAACATTAAATCTCAAAGATTACAACTTTATCTTACCAGAGTGCTTGTAAGAGTTGACGTTGACAAGGTTATTGCTCTCTTTGCTGAACTGAACTTTAGAGTTACCTCTACCGAACTGTTTCACTAAGAAACAGTTGTTTCTCTTTACAATCTCCCAGATCAGCTGTCCTGGAACTGTAGCCATTTCGAAATCCTTTACTGTTTTCATATAAAAAGTACACATTAACAAAACCATTTATGAACCATCGAACAAAGGCTACAAGAGCGGAAAGAACTGACGAAATGAAAAAATGTCTCGCAAAGCGAACATCGAAGCTCACCTTGAAGTTAGAAGACCTAGACAACGGCGGGATAGAGAAGAGAACGAGACTCGTACCGGAGTTAAGTTTATATGACGATGTGCTAATATATACAGTCTCTGCAAAACCCTAATTTTGTTTTGTGACGGCTATTATTAAAACAAATAAACTTGATTGAAACAGACCAATAATTGGGCGTTTGGTCTAGTGGTATGATTCTCGCTTTGGGTGCGAGAGGTCCCGAGTTCGATTCTCGGAACGCCCCATTTAGAAACTGTTTTATATTATTTTGCAGCTTTATAGACTTCAAATGGCAACCAACAATCTATACACTATATTTTGTATATACATTTTCTAAATGCTTTTAAGATCCTGATAAGTTTCACCACATATCACAAGGAAACACACAACACCTTGAATCTAATTCTTTGCTATCAACATCATCATCACACGTATATACAGAAGTATTCAAGTTTTAGAGTTGATTGTGAAGTCTTAGGAGCCATCGGAGACCCACATGTCTTCACCTCCTTCAGCCCATATTCCCCATTTCCATCTCACTCTCTTGTTGTTCTTCATGCACGCCGAAACCAAATTGGTTCTAACTCTAGGATCTTTGTCCTGGTGAATCATTAGTCTCATGTCTGTTAAACCTCTGTAGTTATTGAGTACAGACCTTATGAAAGAAACTGTTTGATCAACATCGGTATAATTTGACGTCTGAACACGCGCTATTATTTGCTTCAGGCTATCAGTTCCATTCATATCTACCAGACCTTCGCTTTGGAAATGGGTTTCCATGTTTGACCAAGTCCTGGCACTCAAGCTAAGAGAAACGATGCTAGGGAATGCTTTGAGGAGTGTTGCCAGTCCAAGTTTTGGCCTTTCAGATTGTTCTATAGACTTGACTGAATCCACTGCAAGCTTTCTGATCCCGTTTCCAAAATGGACGTTTCTGATCAGCCTGTACATATCAGGAGATATGAGCTCTAAAGTATTCAAATCTTGAAACTTTCCTAAACTAACACCTTCTGCGTCCTCTACAGAAAGATGCAATTTCACCAACTTTGGTGCTTCGAGGAGAAGAGATTTCGGTTTGCTGCATTTTAGCCTGAGATCAAGAAGGTTTGGCGCCACTATAGCCAAAGAAAGTGGAGCGTTTGACACAGTCCAATGGCAACTCTTTAGGTGCGGAAGATGGATTCTCGGTTCCTTGAGTCCTCCAACGCCAATCAAATTGAGCACTTGAAGAAAAGGGAAACAATCATTGACCTTCTCTAGATTCTCATCATCCAATCGAATGAACTCGAGGGTCAAATGTCTGAGATTAGGCAACTGGGTCAGGCCGACAACTGAGAGCCAAGCATTCTTCACCTCTAGTTTGACTAGTTTATTACCTGAAAAGATGGAAATAGATTAAATATAAATACCAATTATGATCCCACTTTGATCTCCTTTGACTACGACGTCAAATACATAGAAATGTTCCTAAAAACCTCAAGCACTAATGCTTACTTTGATCACAACCTGCGATTATTCATTCCTAATATAAGTCAAGGAGTGCTCAATTTCCCTTTTGTGGAACTATCAGACACAATACTCAAATTAGTTTTCTGAGAATGAGATCATCATCATCATCATCTTTTCTTACGAAATTTTCAAGAGAATCTTCAACTTTCAAAGAATTGAAAATTCTTTTCGATCAGAAAGTTACCAGCAAACGAATCCGAATTACACGAATGATGACTTGTTGAAACTTACAGTTTAAAGAAATGAGCGCCAAAATCTCCGAATTTCTCCAACAAGACTGAATCCAAAAATCAGAAATTGACAAGATCTCCAGGTCTTCACAGACCTTAGGCAACCACTCCTGCACGAAGTCGACATCGGTCAGGTACAAATCTTTGGAGTCATCATCAGTCACATCGTCAAACGACATTCCGGTAAACGCCTTATCGACCCCTACTGAGATAGAACGAACGTTACAAGAATCCTCGATCAGGCTTCTAAAGACCGACTTGAACGGTGTGATCGCGATCGACCGTGATTTCAAGTACCGAGAAAAGTTGCAGATGAGATTCACGGTACGAACCTCTCGCCAAAGGGAGTTTAATTTCTTCGAAGCGACTCGACATCGAGCTAGGGATTCTGAATCGTTGAGTCGACTCAGAATTTCCACCAAGAGCTCTGAAGGAAGCTCGTCCATGGAAAATTTTTGGCAATTGAAGAGAAATGGAGGCTATGATAGTCTAGTTATTGAAATTTAAAGGCAAAGAACGTGTGGTTAAGCCCGCACGTAAAAGTCAAAATTGCCCTTGGAGTATTTCTTATAAATAACAGAACTGTCAGCTGCTTCTCAAGGAGAGAAGAGTAAAACCTACTTAGATTTTTTTGTTGTTGAATAAAACCTTCTTTTTTTTAACATCAGTTAAATTAAAACCTTATTGAGTTGTTGTTGTTCTTAAAATTGGGGTTTTAGATTCTCCGATTTGTGTATCCGGAATTTTGACCAGAAAGAGAAATGGGGAGGAGGATTTTGAACGATGCGTTGAGAACGATTGTCAATGCAGAGAAACGAGGAAAAGCTTCGGTGGAGCTCAAACCAATCTCCACCGTCATGTCTTCGTTCCTAAAAATCATGAAGGAAAAAGGTGAAATTGGTTATCGCTGTTTTACCCATTTTCCATTCTCATCTATCAGAAGTTCGTTTATTCATTCACACTATAATTATGTATTTCATATCATCCGTTCATTGATGACATTGTGCTGTGAAAGATCTAATTTTGTGACTTAGAAGCTGCAAATTAAGTTCGTGAGACATTAGCATATGTTAGAGAAGGGCATTTCTTATGCCTTTTCTTTCTGATTAATGATTACGTGTGTTCTTTTGTCAAAGGTAGAGCTACACATATTGAAGCTTGAATCTTTTTTACTAAAGTTTATGCTTCTCTTACTAATTCTATGCTCATACTTCATTAGCTTCTGAGAACTACATGTATAACGGCATTCTGTGGTTTTGATTGCTGTGATCTGCTTATGGAAAAACCGTATCTTTACATGTTTTAGAGTTTTTATTGAATCAGTTGTTTTCAAAGTGTGCTTACTTTACAGAATGTTTGTGTTTGAATGTAGGTTATATCAAGAACTTTCAAGTCGAGGATCCACATAGAGTTGGTAAAATAACAGTTGATCTGCAAGGGAGGGTGAATGACTGCAAAGCTCTTACCTATAGGCAAGACGTTAGGGCAAAAGAGATTGAGAAATACACAGAACGTACACTTCCAACACGTCAGGTTTGTCTCCAGCGAGTTCATTTTCTCTTTCCCTATCCAGAAATATAGCTAAATAGCACAACTTTAGCACAGTCTAACCTTGTTACATTGCTTCATGTAGTGGGGTTATGTTGTGATTACAACTCCGGATGGAATCTTGGATCATGAAGAAGCAATTAAGCGGAATGTAGGTGGTCAGGTTCTTGGTTTCTTCTATTGAGTATGGCTTGAGGTTGCTCATGGCAAGAGGCTTTAGTGTCAAAGAACTCGAAATAAGTTTGAAATTTCGATCCTCAAAACACCTTAATCGTGTTGGCTTTTTGTTTTGGATTCTTGCATTGTCTTAGAACAAATTGACAATGAGAGAACACATTTGTTGGTGAATTCATAGATCTTGTTATGAAAACGTCTTCGTAAGTTTATTTTAGATGAGAATTTGCTCGTCTAACATCTAAGCTATTAGAATAGTCAACATACATACAGGGTTTGTCAATTTGTTAATCATATACTCCATTATTAATCATATACTCCATAATTATATGACAAACAAGTAAGCCAAATATGTTAACCAAAACAGATAAAGTACATTACAGCAAAAACATAATTCTCAGGATGCGAAAATCAAGTTTGATATACAAGCAAAAAATCGAACAAAGAATGAGGGCTAATATATACAATGAATATGGATGTATCAACATAGGGAAGGATGAGCAGAAATTCAGCGACGACCAGCCCCGAGCTTGGCGAATAAGTCATCATAATCTGGGAGCTTCGGATGAACATGGCTAGCTTTCTCCTTCGCTGGAGTTTTGGGAAGAGAGCTTGAAGAGGAACCCGAGCCTTCTTGGTTAGCTAGTGACTTAGCCTCAGTAGTTGACTTTGAAGGAGATTCTCTAGAGTGAGAGACTTTATCAGTCTTTGGAAGAGTGCTTGACGAAGTAGCTGGTCCTTGTTGCTTAGCCACTGATTTGGCCTGTGGACGTAGCTTTGGAGGAGAATCATGATCGCGAGAAGTTTTGTTGTATTTTGAAACAAAGTATAAAGAAGAAGCTGAATCTTGTTGCTTAACCAGTGGCTTGGCCTCTAGACTTAGTTTTGGAAGGGGTTCTTCGTGAGAAGCTTCGTTAATTTCTGGAACCGAAGAGGCTGATACCTGTTGCTTAGCCAGTGGCTTGGCCTCCGGAATTGGTTTTGGAGGAGATTTTTGATCATGAGAGACATTGTCAGTTTTCGTAGTAACCAGGGATGATCTTCTCCCTTGGCCCTTTGTTCTTCGTGAAATGGAAATAGAAGGCTTGGATTGGGTGCGTGCAGCATCGCTACTGCTTTCCTTCTCATCTTCATCGTCACTGGATATTGAGTTGAAATATAAGGAAGAGGCAGAGCCAGGATTGGTCTTGTGGCTCCTCCTCTCTTGACTTCTGATAGATGCTAGAGTCGGGAATTTTACCTCCAAGTTCTCATGACTGACACGGGAATGTATATGTCTGGGTCGGGCTCTTGACTCAGGTTTTTTATCTTTATATCTGGCAGAAACTCTTTCCCGAAGTTTTATCTCTAATTCATCATCACTAGAAGATGAATCTGGAGGTATGAAGCTTGCTCTTTTGTCCATGTTGCTTGCTTTTTCAGTGTAAATTTCTTTCCTGGTACTGCTAGGTGAAACTTTTTGCAGAGAAGAAGACTTTGACAGATCATCCTCTGTTGGGACATGCTCTTTTACAGATTTAGACCATGTCTTGTCTCTTGGCGGACTCATCTCACAAGATGGGAGAGTCGTTTCTCTCTTAAGTCCACCAGCTAGAGGTCCAGACCTAAGACCTGTAGGAGTCTCTGTGTCAGATTCTACCTGTATCTTGGAATCATCTCCTTGGTCTTCTGTGTCTGAGGGGAAAAAGTAGCGCCCCAGATCATCCGGAACTTCAGACATTGAGGACTTTTGAGATTTCAGCTTCAGCTTTTCTTCGACGTCTCCAGAAAATTTTCCTTTCCGTCTCGGATTGTCTTCTTCACTTTCAGAATCTCGGTCATAATCATCAAACTTTACAGACGGCTCAGGCTCATGCAGAGAAGCTGGAGGACTTGTAGGACCATCATCAAATATTGGAGAACTTGGCTTCTCTTTTTCAAGAACCGGTGAGGTTGAGGCTGAGCTGGGTTGTCCCAAAGATCCATGATCAGGTGTTTTGTAGCTGTTGCCAAGCAATGAAAATCCTAATACTTCTGGTTCGTCACGATAAGCATCTTCTGTGTCAAAGTGAGGTTTATCGAAAAACGAGATAGAGTCATCAAAAGCTGTGGCAATATCATCAGGACCGTGATTGTGACCAAAAGTGCTCTGAAACTGGTCTTCCTCGATATGGTCTGAGGCAGTGACATCATTGTCATCAAAAAGATCGCTTGACTGTGAAAGCGATGAAGCCCGGCTTGACTGTTTCGTGAGAAGAAAATCTTCTGAACTGCTAAGGCTTATATCATCCACACTTGGCTGCTTTGTCCCTCTACCTGTATTAGCAAACAAATCGTTTGGTCTCATCTCCAATGAGTTCCCCCAAGAATGATCTCTCTTCCATGAAGCACTTTCTGATAGCTCATCAATAGTCTTTTTAGAAAACTCTGCCTTAGTAGTAGACTGATCATTTTTCCTGTTACTGCTTCCTAATATTTCTTCTTTAGCAAAACTTTCACTTTGCACATTTGATATACTACTATGTCTATGTGGAGGGATGTTTCTTAGATTATCATAAGAGGATGAGTTCTGTGACTCTTTTGAATTCTGCATCGACATCAACTTTTCTTTTCTTGCAAGCTCAGCAGCAGCATGTGCAGCAAAACTCGCTCTTTCAGCAGATTCAGCAGCTGCACGTGCAGCGCTAGTAGCATCAACAAATTCTGTTTCCCATGGAGAGGAATCCCCACGACCTGGATGTGGATGTCTATGTTCGCTGCCACCAGTTCTTTCTCCTGTATAGTAATGGCGCTTTGTATTATCAAACTCTTCAACACAAACAAGAAAAACGAAAAAACAGAAGGAACATCAGACAGAAAGTGTGTTTAATGAAATTCTAACCAGAAGGATCTTGATGATAGTGTTCAGTTGTCTTCCCAGTGTCAGAAGATTTAGTGCCGTGTGTATAGCTAGAAGTTCTTCCGTCAGCATATGAGTTCTGTGACACATTGACAGTTGCTGGAGCTTGGAAGTCTGGAGGTTGATTGTTTGGAATTCTTGAGGAGTCCGAGTGTATTCCAGACGTTGTTGACTGAGAGGAACTAGCTCCACTCTGCTCAAAGAAATGAAAATGCTACTAAGGAAACAGATTGTAAAGAAAGAGACAGAGGTAGAATTAACCGAGGATACGATGATCAAAAACATTGAATTGAACATGTAATACTAACCACCAATACGGTTTCTTTTTTATCTGATTCAACCAAAGATTCAGGTTCCCAAGTTACATTATGCTGAGTAGCAATCTCCGTTAAAACTTTTATCTTCGTTGGAGTATCAGGAGCTTTAACAGACAATTTCTCCACCAACTAGCATAAAGATAGAGAATCATGAGCAACAATGGCTTTCATCTACAAACAGCAGAGAAAAAAAAAGAAGAGCCACTTACCAAGCGACTCACACCAGAATCCGGTTGCAACCCAATAGCAGCTGAAACAAAATCTTTACCATACTTTGCAGAGAAATGCTTAACAATATCTGAAAGTTCTGTGACATCTGATAACCTTTGGGAAGCGTATAAGACACTCGCCACAGCTTCCTTAAGATCACTCGGGCAGGTCCTAAAGTATAATAACAAACAATAGCAACACATTTAACAAAGAACAAAAACAAAAAACAAGTATAAGTATTTCCCAAACTTTTTACGTACTTTTGTGAGTCAATCACACCTAAACGAGCGACAACAAGTTCACAATATATACTAACGAGCTCATAAGCAGCAACTGTCTTCTCTTCTCTCACTAGATGCTCAACCTGAGAAAGCATTAGCATTCCACAATCCCATAAATTCATAGGAGATTCCTGCACAAATGAAAACCTGATTGCATTCTTACCCGAATTTTTGCGGTCTGAGTCTGTCCAGACTCGAGCAATTGAGCTAATTCTCTCCTCAATTGCTTTATCTGTGTATCCTTTTTGTTCTTCAGTATTTTCAGGCGTGAAGCCGCCATTTGTAAAGCTATTTTGCTTCATTGAGAAAAGAAAAAAAATCAGGAAATCTATAAAAACGAAAAGAATGCAATCATTCAGTCACCCAGAAAAGAAAATTATATCGTAATTGTTTCAGTCTTCCGGTAGATACGAACAAAATCACACGAAAAGAGCTAAATTACCATTTCGCAGGCTTAAAACTTCTATGAAGCACCTTCTTCATGGAGCCAAACTTAATAAGAGAAGCCAAAAGATCAAGCCTTTTAGGGTTATTGCTCAGCAAGATATGAGAATTTGTGATCTGAGTTAATCGACTTTCACGGGAATCTGACCTGAAGAAGAAAAGTATCAAATCAAGAGAAGATGAATTCGAACAAGGAAAGAAAATGACATTTTGGGGAAACAATTAAATAGTGTTGAAGATTTGATTACGCGTCAAATGGGCAATAAGTCAAAAAATTCAGAAAAAAAAAAACACTGAAAAGACATTACGACATGTATCATATCGACGCAGTGTAATTTGTATTGATCTGAACCTAAACAGCAGTTAGATAATCAATGTTACAAGATAAAAGATAAGAGTTCGTCGGTCACATGTTTTATCCATGTGTCTGAATTGTCTTCCTAACCATTAATGTATAACAACCCGTAAAAGGCTCAATCAAAACCATTACTATGCTATATTATGTGTTTGCATATCAACCAGTTACTTTTTATGTACGATATGAATAAATAGTTGAAAAGTACATAAAATTATATTTCTAAAAATAACATCTTTGTACAATATGTTCATAAACTAGAAACAAAAAAAAAGGTACAATAACTTGACATAAATCTTTACAGTTTCATCGAAACATATAACTTTTTTTTTTTGGTTAAACCATTGAAACATATAACTAATTCACATAAGTCACAGCTTAATTATCAATTTGATCACAACACAAAGCATATACAATTTTCATTTGTTTCTTACAAGTTAGATTTTGTGGAAACCCTTTACAAAATTATAAATTTATAATCAATCAATATATGAATCTGAGCAAACAACACAAATTTATAAATAATAACTTAAATTGATCAAACCACGTAGCTACTTCTCCTCTGTGAGCTCTTTCACTGCCTCCTTCTCGTGGCTCTGAGGTCCACGAGCCAGCTCAGTGGCTAAGCACTGGTTCAACTCCGCCACAATTTGGTTCATTGTTGGTCTACTAGATCCTCTTTCTCTGACGCATGACATTGCTATCTCCACAAACTTCCAAGCTGACTCCGACGAAAACTCTCTGTGAAGTAACGGGTCCACGATACTGTCTAGATCTCCAGAGTCGAAGAACTGATCCACGAAGTGAACGATGCTAATATTTTCTCCATCTTCGGTTCTGATGATGGCTCGCTGGCCAGTGATGAGTTCTAGAAGGACCACTCCGAAACTGTACACGTCACTCTTCTCGTTTAACGCGAATGTGCTGTAGTATCTGTCACACCACACGTCTAATTTGGTTAGTTTATTTGAGACTTTATGAGTCCAAAATTTTATTACTGAACTAAATTGGCAAGGCCTAGTTACTGCGGGTTTGAAATAACTGTGGCTAGAACATGTTAATGTGTAGAAGAAAACATACTGAGGATCGACGTAGCCGGGAGTGCCCATGACTGCAGTCACGACGTGGCTGAGATCGCCTTCAGGGAAGACCTTAGAGAGGCCAAAATCGGCAATCTTGGCTTCCAAGTTATCGTTTAATAAAATGTTTGCTGTTTTGACGTCTCTGTGTACTATTGGTGGCCTGCATCCATGATGTAGATACTCTAATCCTGTCAAGGGAATGAACAAAACAAATATCCAGGTTTCAGTACTGAAATAAACTGAACCGGATTCGATATATGGAATGTCAAAACCTTGTGCAGAGTCTATGGCTATATGGAGTCTCGTTTCCCAGCTAAGATTCTGAGCATTCTCACCTACAAAACCGTAAACAAAACACCTGTGAGAGATAGAGAGATAGAGAGAAAGAGAGGAGAGGTATGAAGAGTACTTGAAAGATAATCCTGCAAATTTCCATTGGCCATGTACTCGTAGATGAGAGCATTACAGCGATCATCATCGCAATATCCAACAAACGAAGCTAAGTTCCGGTGATGCACTGTCAAAAGAAGCTCTGCCTGCAAACATTTTTACACTTCAGCAACCGTAAAACAACTTTTTTCTGCAATAATATTTAGATTACCTCGACTTGGAATTGTTTGGAACTCCGGGATGATGATGATGATTCTTTAGATTTTCCCAATGAAGAATCGTTGATCATCTTCACCGCAATTTTACTCCCATCTTCGAGTGAACCGAGGTACACTATACCAAACCCTCCTTTACCAATCACTTTATTGAAGTTATTTGTAATACTAGAGACTTCACTGGATGTGAACCTTCTCTTTCCCGAAGGCAGTAGTGGTCCTGAGTTGGCTCCTGAAATTTAAAGCTCTTTTTCCTTAGCAAAAGTTGACGTCAATTTATTAACTGTGAAGTCAAAATTTCCAACTGTCTGACCTTTTTTTCTTTGCTTGAGTATGATCCATAGGATAACCAGGACGACTACGAGAAGGATCACTGATGATCCTACAGCTATCGGCACGACCATGCTGATCTTCTTCTTGTCTTGACAGGACTGTGAGTTACAAATGTTTTGGTCATCCACACTGGCACACAGAGGACACCAACAAGATTCAGAGAGAGAGTTAGTGCTTGAGTTAATAACTTTTATGTACAATGTTACCTGAGTGAAAGTAACCCGGCCTTTTCTTTTTTCTTAAGAGATTTTGGGATAAACCCAGTTAAATTGTTTCCTTTCAAGTTCCTTGCAAAACAAGTAAAAGTGTCAAGAGGCAAATTCATACTTAAAATAAACCTAGACCATATGCATTTCTGTACACTTACAGGAACTTTAAATGTTTTAAATCAGCCAAAAACTCAGGCACGTTTTGCTGTAGGTCGTTGTTTGACAAATCCCTATAGAAAAAAAATGCTTAATGATAGTGTGA
The DNA here is from genome assembly GCA_900406435.1 of Lepidium aucheri. Taxonomy (NCBI): domain Eukaryota; kingdom Viridiplantae; phylum Streptophyta; class Magnoliopsida; order Brassicales; family Brassicaceae; genus Lepidium; species Lepidium aucheri. The sequence goes on along the minus strand of OVBA01000122.1, from coordinate 75,259 downwards.
ATGAAGTGGTGGAAAGCGTCAATGTATTTGCATACTTACAATGACTCAAGAAGGGAGAGACTTCTAAACGCCAAGGCTATTGGTCCTTGTAATCCGCTTGAGCTAAGATTCAGGGACTTGATTTGATATTTAGATGTATGAGTGTTGTAAATGCATCCAATACCTTCCCAAGGGAAGAGTCTTGGGGAGCAAGGATCACCAGTCCAAGTCTTATTCACTTGATACGTTGATTTTATGCTTTCTATGGCCTGAACTGCATTACCAAGAGAGTACAGAAAAACTTTGAATTTCAATACAACTCTTACGGAATCTACGTGGAGATGGAAACTCACCCTCTTCAATTGTGGTGAAAAAATCGTCTAGAGATTGTGCTGTAAAAATCTCAATAGCATTGAGAATAGGTGGAAGCGTCGAATCTGCAGTTTTCTGAATAGAAATCCAATGACTTTTACCAGTGAAAGCTCGTGAATTAGATAACGTCATCGAATAATTTGAAGAAGGAACGAAAGAAGTTTCAGTAACAGGAGAACCATTCCACAAAATCTTCATCTTTCTACTATCAGTCTCCTCGAGTTTTCCTAGTTCTGCAAAGTAAAGATATGCGTAAAATCGAGCATTTGGATCGTCTGATGTCCAAGACAACTCTAATGGATCATCCACGCTTGTAGGTGAAGCAGCAGTCTTGATAACTTCATCTGGTGGCCAATAACCATTCTGAAAAACATCGATATATGCTGATGTTGTAATCGAGTCCCAAGAGACATTTTTGGAGTATGGAGACCAGAGACGGTCAAATCTATCGTCTTTGTATCGTCCTGTTCCGTTTAAATATCCAATGTCCCATCTTTTATAGAGAACCAAAGAGACATTTCTTCCAAACTCAGTACCGTAGATTGAGCTGTTCATTGGCCTGAGCTCCAATCCCGAAATAAAAGGAGTTCCTTTACCTTTGTTTACAAGGCAAACATATATTTTCGTGGACTCTGCAAAGCTTAAGATCTCTTTAATGACTTGATCAGAAGCACTCTTAAATTTCACAGAGGTCCAAAAATTCACGTCAAGATAGAGATCAAACTCAGGAAAAGCTTCTTTACCATCATAGTTACCATACATAAAAGAAGCTCTTATGAGATAAAGATGATCTTTACCTCCTGCAGGTTTTAAGGAGTAACAGTTTTTGTTTCCTTGAGGGAAAGATCTGACATCACCAAGTACGAAAGGCAAATACGGATTTTTCGGGTAACCATATTCTTCAGTGACGTTGAAATTTACTCCAGTGTCTATGAAAGTATCATCGGAGGCGTAATGGATTGTAGTTACTTGGTCGTAGGCATCGGGAAGAACCATGCCACAATCGATGCTGATGTAACCTTGGATCAGAGGAGAAGAAAGAAGATTACGTACAATACAAGTTGAAGTGTTTATGCCTTAGAACAAACTTCATTTCTACAACGTTAAAGCATCTTCAAGAACGTCGCTCAATACAGAGAGAAAAGAGAATTGCATGATTACTTGGGACACAAGACAATGTATGACGTTTTGACAAAATTCCAAGACAGGTTTACTTACAAAAATAAAAAATATTTTGATCAAAAACTCGAGTTTAGTCTCTAAACATTTCTCAAATTCAAATTGATAACAGAGAGGAGAAGAAGAAACCTGTTTGGTCTTGGCCATGAACAAAAATGGAGATGGCAAGGACACAAAAAATGGCGAAAAACAGAGAGTGATTAGCCCTCATCTTCTTCTCCTTCTTTGTTTTTCTTTCTCTGAAAGTTCTTCAGCTTATCATCATCGGTAAGAAAAAAATACAAAAAAGCAACTTGCGAGTTAAAGATGACAAGAAACAGGAAGAGTACAAAGTCTACTCTATGTTATAAGAATAAGCCTGGTTTTTCTGTTATCCTCATATACATGCAAGTCATTAAGTTTAGTAGATGACTACACTTTTATTTTACAAATGTAATAATTAATTTAGTGTAGGTTAAGATGCTGAATGTTCTAAAATAGTAAATGGGGACAAAGTCACGTTGCCAGAAAGACCTTAGATTGTGTCTTAATTCTATGTTCTCACATAAACCTTCCACACACACCAAATTTATGTTGATTTCTTGTAAAATATTTTTGCTGATGTTGATATTTAAACAAGGCCAAACAGCATAAGAGTCAAAGAAACTTCCTGGGAAATTTTGTTCTTATTGAGAGCAATCTTTATCAAAGAGTTTAGCATAATGGATTTTACTCAGCTCCAAAGCCTCCGTTTCAAGGAAAAACTGGAAAAACAAAAAATCGATTCAAAGAGAATCATTAAAATTTAAAACGGAGGTGTAATTAACAATCTTCAAGATCTTGTTCCTCTCTTCAAGGATAATAACCAGTGAAGGTGAATCCTCTGCCGGCGATTTCACCTGCGCAATACCATGCAAAGCATTCGAGACCAAACAATGCAGCTATTCCTGCATCTTCTACCTTCAAACCTGATCTGTTCTTCCACAAGTTCTTTGCGTAGTCTACTTCCTTCCAGAAGGTTTCATAGCGTCCAGGAATGCTGTAATAAGGAGTTGGAAACTGTTAGTTACTTGAGTACATCACACACACAAAGGAAGATTCAAGATTGTCAAATGTGAATGCCCAAAACTCTTCAAGGTATATAATAAACGAGGTTCTGGTGATAGAACAAATCTGTTCTCGCCTATGAATAAACTTCTACAACATTAAGAAACAGGAAATGCGCTAAAGCAATCATCACGCAAAATACAATATACTCTTACAACAAAGGATTCAACAAGACAAACAGCTCGAAGCGAATCATATCCAAAGTAGTATAAGTTTAGTTTCAATTTCAATCATAAGGGCACAAAAATAAGAGGACACATCAAAGGATTCACAGTATGCTAATTTCAGCTCCATAAACAGCCTAAACAACAAAACAAGGGTAACTATGCAAATCCAAGTTTCTTATCCTTGACATAAATTGGCTATGGCTAGTTTACTTCTCAAAGAAGAGAATGGAAAGAGATGGTCTGTTGATAGAGATCTTTTGCTAACCACGACCTAGAAATGGTTGTATAACAATGACCAGGAAATGTTGAGAGATAAAGGGCGAAGAGAGATATCAACCTAGCAAGACGGGTGTAGAGCAATTGCTTAGACAACTCTTGGCACTTCTCCACAGTGGCAGGTTCCTGGATATATTGCTTGTTCTTCTCCAGCAACTGCCTGTAGTAGGAAGTTCCATGCTTAGCCACATACTTTGAAGCCTCACATGCCTTTGATTGAACTTGTATCAACTTTGATGCCATGTTTCAGAACAAAATCCTTCAAATGCAAGAAAGAGAATGTAATATCAAGCTAAACTTCAGCTTTACCAATTCTGTGTCAGAAACTAAAACCCAAAGATACAGCTCCAAAAATACAGCAGTGGTTCTAAAGTAGGCATCTTTGATTTATAATGTCCAAATTAATCAAAATTTGACATTCCAAAATCCGTAAGTTTCCCTAATTTCATTCAATTCACAAAAATCAAGCAAAAATACTACGAAAAGCCTAAACCTCAAATCATCAATTCCAGACCGACAGATCGAACGAGCTCCAGTGTGAATCAATCAAGCACATCAAAACTCAAAATCCGTAACTTTCAGAACAGGAATTGCTAGGAAACAGGAAGCAATCACAGACATAGATCTAAAAGTCAACCATAGAGCATACAGTACACGAGAGAAGCGAAAGCAAAACCCTAGAAACCAGTAAACAAAATCTATGAAAACCCAATTGACAGAATCTGAGAACGAGAAAAGTGTAGAAACATCGGTCAAAGACCACAAAGCTCGCCACACCTACCTGCAAATTGAGAATGCAGCACCCGGCGAGCTGAGAGATGAGTTGATTCGAGATTCGGGCCACTAGTTCAACAAAACTGCGTGATATCTCAACTTCTCTGTTAAAATGATGACGTTTACTTTTCATTTTATCGTTCATAACGACACCGTTTCGTAGAAGTCCCAGAACGACATCGTTCGGTAAAAGTTGTGGAACGACATCGTTTCGAAGATCTGCCATTATTAGCCTGAGTTGATAAAAGCTACACCGGGAAAATAAACAAGTTATCTCACTCACCATGTCTTCTCTGTCTCCTCCACCGATTCCGATGGAGCTTCACGCAGGAAACCGGCAGAAGCTCCTTGACTCAATATGCAGTCACTTACTTTGTTCCGATCGTCCTCTCAATGGATTCGTTTTGCTACAGGTACTCTTCTAAGTTAGCTCATTTATGCATAATTTCGAACGATTATCAATCATCCGAGCTAAGATTCCATCGTGTCTTAGCTCATTATCTCGTGTTCTTATTGATTTTTAACGATAGGGGGGCGAAGAAAAAAATCGCTACTGCACTGATCACGCCGAGCTCTTTAGGTATTAATTTGGAATTTTATCTGACGGTTGTGTTTCTTCTCTTTCAATCTATCTAAGACAAGTTGATTAGTTGAATTGAATTGATTTGTAGGCAGGAGAGTTATTTTGCTTACTTGTTTGGAGTCAGAGAGCCAGATTTCTATGGAGCTATTGTGAGTTTTGCAGCTGTTATTCAGGATCATTTGACCCGTTTACTGTTTTTATTTTACAAAAGTTTCTTAACTAATTGAATATCTTTCTTTCGATATTGGAAGGACATTGGAAGTGGGAAATCTATCCTTTTTATTCCCAGGTTGCCTGATGATTATGCTGTCTGGATGGGGGAGATAAAGCCATTGTCGCACTTTAAGGTCTTATTTGAATTTGTTTTGGTCTTGTTAGTTTGTTCTTTGCATAAATTTTCGTTTATCATAATGACATTTTGTGCTTTTTGTTGCAGGAAACATATAAGGTTGACATGGTTTTCTATGTGGATGAGATTATTCAAGTCTTTAATGAACAATCTAAGGGATCTGGGAAACCCCTGTTATATCTATTGCATGGCCTTAACACCGACAGCAGTAACTTTTCAAAACCTGCCAGCTTTGAGGTTTCACCTTTTTTTCTTTACTTGCTCTGGAGATTTGGTGTTGCCTTTCAATTGTCTTGATGCTGAAAATGAATATTCTTTCGCCTGTCTTGTGATCAATAATTTCGGGATATTGATGGTTGATGCTCATGGTGTTATCCTGATATTTAATACCTCATCCGTTCCTTTTTTTTAATTGTTGTCGTGTCTTATTTCAGGGGATAGAAAAGTTTGAGACTGATTTGACTACTTTACATCCTATTTTGGCGGAATGTCGAGTTATCAAGTCAAGTTTGGAACTTCAATTATTACAGTTTGCAAATGATATAAGTTCTGAAGCTCATGTAGAGGTGTGATGTGATATTTTAACATCTCTTCTATTCAATATATTACTTCCTTTTCCAATGGTATGCTTGGACCAATGTATCAAATGAACTGACGAAATGATGTTCTTCTCTGTTGTTTTATTCAATTTTTTTTGTCTTTAGATAATTTCGCTACTCAGGTATTTTAGGTTTCCGTGGATTCTTCTTACTTACTCCATGTATAATTTCTCTTTCATTCTTGCAAAATTCTTACATGTTTCCAACTTTTAACCATGTTTTTCTTCCACATTAGGTTATGAGGAAAGTCAAGCCTGGCATGAAAGAATATCAGATGGAAAGTATGTTTCTGCATCATACCTACATGTACGGTGGCTGTAGGCATTGCTCGTACACATGCATTTGTGCAACAGGGGATAATAGGTGAGTTGGTGAACAAAATTGTTCTTGCCGATAAGGCAGCTATATTATTCTCGGTGTTTCTACTAATTATTTTTACAAAATTATGTAAAACTGTTTGCAGTGCTGTTCTTCATTATGGGCATGCTGCGGCTCCAAACGATAGGGTAAAAGAACAAGCATTCCTTCTTTTCTTTTTATAATCCTGATTTTAATTCCGGTTTGAAAATGTTTTGGTACATCTTGCAGACTTTTGAAGATGGAGATTTGGCATTGCTTGATATGGGTGCTGAATATCATTTTTATGCGTCTGACATTACATGCTCATTCCCCGTGAGTTTGGTTTCTAACAAATTGATTATTAAGAGTGATACTGAGTTGTGTTTGAACAGCATTCAGTTGTTTTTAATCAAAAGTATAAGAAAATCATCATGTGTTAGATCTAGTATTTTAGAGCAAGTTGTGCCTAATATTTACAATACACTGTGCAGGTTAATGGTAAATTTACAAGCGACCAGAGTCTAATCTACAATGTAAGTGCCTTACAAGATTGGTGAACGTATATGCAGTAGAAATCTATGCTTTATTTTTGTCAAATGTTCCTCACAATACAGAGTTTGGTGAGCCTCTAGAAGCTTTTTATCTAATTGGGTTTCTCTGATTTGCCTTCCTTTCAGGCTGTTCTGGATGCTCATAATTCTGTAATCTCTGCGATGAAGCCTGGAGTAAACTGGGTGGATATGCATAAGTGAGTCTAACTGAGATGTTATATATTTCTGTTTTACTCAGCATGTAGATGCAGTAATTGGAATTAATCATGAACTGTGCATCTCCATTTGGTTATAAAGCTTTCTTTCTTAACTGAAGCAAAGTTAATATACAGGTTAGCTGAAAGAATCATCCTTGAGTCACTGAAGAAGGGGTCCATCCTCACTGGGTAACTCTTGTTTAGACATATCACCTGTCCATAATGTTGTTTACCCTTCTCAATAGGTAAATTTATTGTTATTGTTTCTTTCTCTGTTCCTAGTGATGTGGAGGACATGATGGTACAACGCTTGGGTGCTGTTTTCATGCCTCACGGACTAGGCCACTTCATGGGCATTGACACACACGACACCGGTGGTTACCCCAAGGTAAAATCAAACCACTTTTCACTCAATAGTATCATTGTTTACAGGATGCTGCATTCCTTGTCTCTTACCTGTTGCTTTGTGTTTTCTCTTTAAGGGAGTGGAAAAACCAAAAGAACCTGGATTGAAGTCACTACGCACTGCAAGAGACCTTCTTGAAGGAATGGTAAGGGCTGATTCTTTTTAAGTAATAATGCTTTTGGTTCTTCTCATGTGTGTCTCTCTTTTTATTGTCCTAATGGTATGTATGCAGGTAATAACGGTGGAACCAGGATGCTATTTCATCAAGGCATTGCTGGTCCCAGCCATGGAAAACGCAAAAACATCTAAGTTCTTCAATCGTGAAACAATAGAGAGATTCAGAAATCTCGGAGGTGTCAGAATCGAAAGCGATTTGGTAAAAGCTTAAAAGTTGAAACCTTGTGAGGAGAAACGTCAATAAACAATTATCTCATTTCTGTTGTTCTATATTTTTTGTAGATTGTTACCGTGAATGGCTGTAAGAATATGACAAATGTTCCACGAGAAACATGGGAGGTCGAAGCTGTGATGGCTGGAGCGCCTTGGCCGCTGACTACTGTTGAAAACAATTCGACCAAGTGATCATTATTTACTTTTTACTTTATGGAGATCAATAAATTTAATAAGAACTCAATGATAAAACTTTATTCATTTAATGGGAACAAGAACTACATTGGCTGTGTTTTACTAATCAGTAAAGTATGTTAAAGTGTGTTATGTCAGTTTTCGGACCAATTAAATTCGACCGAACATTCAGCGAATGACCGACCGAACTGGAAAGTTTAAAATCTAACCGGTTTGGTGAATGTTGCCGACAAACCAACCGGTACGGAAAATATCTTTTAAGAACGAGTTAATTCAATTAAAAATTGGTCAACCCTTCTCTCACAGAGAGATAAATAAAAGCTTCTGTCTTGCTAAAACCCTAATCATACAGTACTTCTCTATCCCCAAAACCCTTCTCTCTCTTTCCTCTTCCGAGAAAAAAACGATGACTAACAATAGTAACGATAACGAGACTGAGTTCGTAAGCTTTAACCACAATCTGAATACGAAGATACGATATGAAGACGCTGATGAAGAAGAAGTTGCAGAAGGGTCTGGTGTTGCCGGCGAGGAAACCGCCCAAGATGAATCCATGTGCGATGCAGGAGAAAGCGCCGATGCTCCTGAAGTCACTGATGATACCACCAGCGCCGACTACTATTTCGATTCTTACTCTCACTTCGGTAGTTCACTTCATGTTCATGCTTCCTAAAGTTCACATTTTTTTCTCTTAGACCAGAAAAGAATTGTTCTCTTTGGTTGTTGACTTCCACTTTATTTATTTTGCAGGGATTCATGAAGTAAGTATCTTACATATTGAGGAAAAGTTCAACTGTTTTTGTTGCAGTATCAGTTCTGGAACCGAAATAGATCAAATATAATTCAGTATGTTCCTTTTGTAATGCTCTGATTACTAATTCGAGGATGGTATCTTACAGGAAATGTTAAAAGATGTAGTGAGAACGAAGACTTATCAGAATGTTATTTACCAAAACAAGTTTCTTATCAAGGACAAAATTGTTCTTGATGTTGGAGCTGGAACAGGTATCTTGTCTCTGTTCTGTGCCAAGGCAGGAGCAGCTCATGTTTACGCTGTATGTCTTCATTTCTTTCCGTCCTTTTTTTTTCATTAGTGAGAAAAGCTTTCAGTTTGATTGATGTGATTGAGGATTTTTAATAGGTTGAGTGTTCTCAAATGGCTGACATGGCAAAGGAGATTGTTAAAGCAAATGGCTTTTCTGATGGTAGTATTTCATTTATGCTCGATTTTTTTTTCTTTTGTATTACAAATTGTATTCTAATGGAACATTCTGTATCCGCTTGACAATTTTTGTTCTATATTTGCAGTTATTACGGTTTTGAAAGGAAAGATCGAAGAGATAGAGCTTCCAACTTCTAAAGTGGATGTGATTATATCTGAATGGATGGGTTACTTTTTGTTGTTTGAAAATATGTTGGACAGTGTCTTATACGCTCGTAATAAATGGCTTGTAAGTTACAGCTACACCTTGTTACATGATATTTTTGTTATAAGCTATTCTCTGGAATAACGATGAAAACACCTTGGTCCTTTGTTTTTATCAATAGGTTGATGGTGGAGTTGTGCTACCAGACAAAGCCTCCCTGCACATTACAGCAATAGAGGATTCAGAGTATAAAGACGAAAAAATCGAATGTGAGTTTGTTTAACATCTTCTATCTCTCTTTTTTGCCAACGTCATGATGTCTATTGTGATATGTATATTCAATTGCTTTTGTGTGTTTCTACTTCAGTTTGGAACAGTGTGTATGGTTTTGACATGTCATGCATCAAGAAGAAAGCTATGATGGAACCACTTGTTGACACAGTTGACCAAAACCAAATCGTCACTGATAGCAAGCTACTTAAGGTGATATACACATTAAACTGATTAGTAGTTACTCTTTACCTGTGGGTAATGCTCATTTCATTCTACTTTGTGGGTTTGTAACAGACCATGGATATCTCAAAGATGTCTTCTGGTGATGCTTCCTTCACAGCTCCGTTTAAACTTATTGCACAACGCAATGACTACATCCACGCCCTTGTAGCCTACTTTGATGTATCGTTTACCATGTGCCACAAACTGCTGGGTTTCTCAACAGGTTCAGATCTCTTACCATTATCTGCAAGTTTTAAGTATTCTACTCATTTTCTAGAACCAAAGGAACTTGGATGTTGTTGAATTAAGCCTGGGTTATACATAAACTAACAACCATGGGTGTGAAATGCAGGACCAAAATCCCGAGCTACACATTGGAAACAAACAGTGCTGTACCTAGAAGATGTGTTAACCATATGTGAGGGTGAGACAATCACTGGATCCATGTCCGTTTCTCCTAACAAGAAGAATCCTCGGGACATTGACATAAAGCTAAGCTATTCTTTGAATGGTCAGCATTGCAAGATCTCAAGGACACAACACTACAAAATGCGCTAAAGTTCTTCCTAAAATAGCAGAACTTGAGATATGTGGCTGAAACTGAGAGATACTGCTCTCAACTTGTGATTTAGTTTTGTATTTTTTCTTTTCTAAGTTTAAAACATTCAATTTTCTTCACAGTGCAACGTTTTTGTTTTTCCTGAGTTGAGTTTAAAGTAATGATTTTTCTCTAAACCATCTCTTGTATGCTTCATTCTTGTGCCACAGCACTAATGTCTGTCAACACTAACACTTCCAAAAAACTATAATTCTACAAAAAGCCAACGTGAAGACGTTCAAAACTGTTTCTATAGCTCAGACTTTCCGGATTTAGGTTTCTTTGAAGAAGATGATTTAAGTCCTTTCCACCATCTCCGGACCCGATTCGACACTTTCTGTGCATGTCTCTTCAGCAACTCACCTTTCTTCTTTAACTCCTTAGTGATTGTCTTTTTTAATTCTTCCGTTTTACTCTCTTCCTTTCTCAAAGCTTTTCCCTAAAAACCAACAAAACCATAGAAGTGATTCAGAAAAAAGAGTGAAAGATCTTGGTTTCATCTTCTTCTTGAAAATTTAAGCCAAAGATCTGAAATATATAAACTTTTTATGTACCAAATTCTTGGGGAACTTTTCATCTTCATCCTCATCTTCATCATCGTCGCCATCTTCATCATCATTACCAATATTTCCCTTCTCTATGTCTTCTCTGGAGAAAACCTTCATGCCAGGTGCTCCGGGCATACCCTGTCAGAACAAAATAGCGGCAAATCAGAGTTAGATTAAGATCATTCTTCATGTTTAGCTTCATGATATGAGAAAATGTTTTTGAAGTCGCTAAAGATCACCTGCATAGATCTCAAGATCTTGTCCATTTCAGCATCTTTCGATGGTTTTGGAACAAAAGGTTCTCCAGGAACCCGATCCTGGACAAAGTTAAAGAGACACTTATCACACAAAGTATATGTCGAAATGTCATTTCCATAGCAACAAAATGAAAACATTCACAGAACCAAAACCACCACGGATCCACATCTTAATTTCAATAACTGAAAGCTCTTAGATATAGTGTATGGTTCCAAAGAAGCGTATAAGAAGGTACCTTGGGAACGGGCGGCGGATTCTTGGTACAAGCATCGGTCAAGTCTTTGCATAGATGATTCACGAGTGACTTAAGATCAGGCTTAGACTTATAGATATACTCTGCAACGTCTGTGTCTGAGTAGCCAATGACCTGGAAACACACACACAAACAGGTGAAAATCACATTCCCTATCACTTTAATGCTACAAAGAAATGCAAATATGATTGTATTAATAGCTAAGGTTCTCACCTTTTGACAAGCAGCCTCGATCGTCTTGCACTCGGAATTGCACATCCCTTCTTCTAGTTGTTCAACCAGCTACGAAACCCAATTCAAAACAATTAAAATGTTAACACAGTCAAGTAATAAACCAGCATTGTGAATCAACAACAAATATACTGGAAGTTTATTCTGAATGCAATCTCTAAGCTACAATGGAATACTTTTGGTTTAGGTAAGTGAGAGAGAGATGGAGAAATCTCAATTACCTCAAGCTTATCGCCTTTCTCCACAATGTCAATCATAAGCATCCAATCAGCTTCCTCTTTCTTCAAATTGCAGACATTTTCAGCAATCTCAATGATCTCATACTCCGAGATCTACCATTTGTTGTTTCCCACACAAAAAAAATCAGTAACCAGAAACACACCGTAAAAACAAATTCATATAGAGAGATCACTGATTCATAACGATCTATCTACCTTCTTGGGAAAGATCCGTTGTTGCTTCTCCTTCACAAGCTGGTATAGCCGCAAGGCTAGTTTCTCGCAGACTTGGCACTTTATGTACGGAACATCCTCCTTTCTCGGCGTTGATACTGGTTTCTTCGCGCCATCGGATACTGGTAATAATACCGACGAGGCTAACAGTACTAATGTTAAAGCTATAAGAACTCGATTCATCCCAACCATCGAAGTCAAAAGCTCTATCTCTCTCTCTCTCTCAAATCTGGAAAAGCTTGAGACTTTAATGAAAATTCTATCACAGGTTATACATTTAAGATCATGGGTTTAATGAGTTCTTCACCGTGAGAGTTGGGTTTTGATTATACAGTGTTGACGAGGAAGAAATCGATTACGCTTGTTAACGTGTTTCCTGCAATCTTATTGGCTATTAGAGTGCTGACGCGAAATTGGGTCCACTTGCTTAACCAATAGCATGCAAGATCATTACTGTCTTATTTTATGTTTGTGTAGTAAATTCTTGTTCAAATTATATACTTCAGGTATTTTAAGCCCATCAACAAGGAGTTGATAAGACGAATTAATGGGCCTGAGATAAGATATTAAGCCTATCATGAAGGAGCTGCTAAAACGAATAAATGGGCCTTATATAAGACACTAGGCCCATTTTTAATTATGTGCTTGTAAGAGGAATAAAGTGGCTCGACCAATAGCAAAGAAGAAAAGTGATTTGCAGTGACGGACACCTCAAATATCGACGACGAGACGAAGCTCCGGCTTCGCTCCGGCGGTTGCGTTTGAAAATGGCCGGAATTGTTATTATATTTGATTTCGATCGGACTTTGATAGACGGAGATAGTGACAATTGGGTGGTTACTGAAATGGGACTCACTGAGATCTTCCATCAGCTTCGTTTCACTTTACCATGGAATCGTCTTATGGTATTTCGTATAACAATGATCGAAAATCTCATCCTTTCTATGATTTACACAATTCACTTGAGGTAATTTTTTAGAGGTTTCTTAAATTTTTGTTTTGAATTTGATTTTGGAAAGGATCGGATGATGATGGAGCTACATTCACAAGGTATATCGATTGAGGACATTCAAGCTTGCTTGATGAAAATGCCTATTGATTCGCAGATTGTTGAAGCTATCAAATCAGCCAAATCTCTAGGGTAATGAAAGTATGAACAATGATTAGTTCACTTAAGATCTTGATATATCTAAGATGGTTTTAGTTTCTTCTTTTTTTGCTATTCATTTAAGTATTGTTTTTTGGTTTCATTTGCAGATGTGATTTAAAGATTGTGAGTGATGCTAATCATTTTTTCATTGAGAAGATATTAGAGCAGTACGATTTGTTGGATTGCTTTTCAGAAATCTACACAAATCCAACCTCTGTTGATGAAAATGGAAAGCTGCAGATTTTCCCGTACCATAATGATGAATTGCCTCCACATGTCTGCAATCTCTGTCCTTCAAACCTATGCAAGGTATTGTTTGTTTGTTTACTCTATAAGCTTCCATGTTTGTCTAGTTAGACTACTTGCAACAGTTTTATTTTTTTGTTTCTCGAGCTTGAATTGTCCATCAAAATTTTGGATTAGTTTGAGTCTCCATAAGCTGAAAGTTTTCAATTGTAAAGTTGTGCCGGTAATGATATGGAAAGAGTTGTACTTTATTATGTTTCTCCCGTAATCTTAAAACCTTGATTTCTATGTTTCTCTGTGCGAGTTGCATCTGATTGATTACAAAACTAGATTACTCTAATAATATCCTTGGATTGGATTCAGTTTTTAAGATTTTGACTAGGGAATGTTCATTGATTCTTCAGGGTCTAGTAATGGATCATATACGTTCTTCTTCTAGCAATGATCAAACTCCGAAGAGGTTTATCTACCTTGGAGATGGAGGAGGTGACTTCTGCCCGACTTTGAAGCTGAAAGAGTGTGACTATGTGATGCCGAGGACCAATTATCCGCTATGGAAGCGGATTTCAGACAGTTCCTCACTAATCAAAGCAGAGGTCAAGGAATGGAGCAATGCAGAGGAACAACAGAAAATTCTTCTACAGCTTGTTAGCACAATAACAAAAGACGATCTATAGGGGAGTAGTCGTTAGAGTTAAAAGTGTTTCTGATTGATTCAAAGGTGAGGAAAGAACATCTACTGTACTTGTTCCTCTTCACTTGATTGATGTAGACATTGTTTTATCTCATGATGGGAATTAATTGCCACAACTCAAAGCTACCTGAACTGAAAAAACTTAGTTAAAGTTTACTTCGATTTGATATATCTTAGACCAAAAGAAAAAATCAAATCAGAGATCGAGTTATATGAAAATCCAGAGAAACAAATTGAGTTATTTGTTGAACCAAAAAAGGATCAATTGCGGCTCTGGGTTGCAGAAAGTTGAGCATAACTACTCCTCTAAATTTAGAATGTGGTTGATTACACTTGTATCCCGAGTTTTAATGTTCTTTACATGACCCAACTAGTGTTTTGGGGCCCAAACCCGTTTTTTTTATATAATTCGGATTCAACAATTGATAACCAAGTAAACCGAAATAGTGTTTAATTTGACTGCTTGGTTTATATAACATTTTACCTGATCGATCCATCGATAACCCTAATTTACCCAAACATTTTACATTTCTCTCGACGGCGGGGACAAAATCGGAACTCGATATCGGAATTACATCGGTTGGAAATGGAAAATCGCTACATCCATGGCTAGAACAAAGAACGCGGCAAGGTGGAGAGGAGGAGGTGGACCTAAAATAGTTGTCGAAACTGCTCCAGTAAAGTTGGATCCTCCTCCCGAAGACCCCGCGATAGTAGAAGAAGAAGACGATACTGAAGAAGTAGCGGAAGAAGCTAAATCAGAAGGAGGAGAAGAATTAGAAGGAGAAGGAGAAGCGACATATGAAAAGAAAGAGAAAGCGATCGAAGAAGAAGAAGAAACCCATCAGACCGCTGGAGAAGAAGAAGAAACCCATCAGACCGCTGGAGAAGAAGAAGAAATCCATCAGACCGCTGGAGAAGAAGAAGAAACCATCAAACCGCTCGAGAAGAGGAAGAAACAGAAATGGTAAGACTCCAATCCTTCCGCAATATGCCTCAAATTTGAATTTGATTCGATTTTGGGATTTTGTTGCATATGGTTGTATATGTATGGTAAATTTTCGTTGATAAGATAAATTGAAGTAGTTTGTAGACCGAGGCCATAGCCTTGATTCATTTGGTAACGTTTGTTCTTATTGTCTATGATTATGACTGATTGTTGTAGTTTATTGTCTTAGTGTTAGAGAATTGTGGCATCCGGTTTTTGAATATATTAGCTTATCGTCTCAGTGTTAGAGAATTATGGCGTCCGGTTTTTGGAATTATGACTGATTGTTTGTAAATATTTTGAATTTTGACTGAAGTATGGGAGTCCGGTTTTGACTGACTGGTCAGTTATAGGAATTGGTATTAAAATTGTTGTTTGCAAGTTTTCTTTGTTGAATGCAGGATTCAAATGATGGTTGCACAGAAATGATTCCACCTACGGAGATGTATTTTCCTAGACGGAGTACACAAAGGCTATTAAAATTGCAACAAGGTGCTACATTGCGAAGACAGTGGAAAACATTGAGAAGTTGCTTGACCAGCATGAGAAAGAGTGGTTTTATGAGCATCCTCAGTTCTCACACTTTTTTTATATGCCTAGGGACTTAAACCACCGATCAATGAGCATGTGGATGCTTCTGTTGCGTTTGGTTCAAACCGAGAAGATGAAAGAAGTGTGGTTCATTGTTAACGGTGTGCCAATCCGGTACTCTTTGAGAGAGCATGCTCTGCTATCCGGTCTGTATTGCCATGATTTTCCCAACAACTACAAAGAGATTGGGAATTTCAAGTTTGTGGAAAAGCACTTTAAGAAAAGTAAAGTGACTCAAGAAGCGATCGAGAAGAATTTCTTGTGTATGAGGTTCTACTCTAAGGACAGGTTGGAGATGGCGGTTCTCTATTTTCTCTCTTCTATTTTCAAAGGTAATGCAAAGAGAGGAGTTCAAGCAACCTCAGTTGACCCACTCATTAGGCGGATAGTCACTAATCTTGAAAATTGTGTTCCATTCCCTTGGGGAAGATTGTCTTTCTTTGATAATCTTAATGAATTAAGAGGATGATAGGGCTCTTCAACAAAGCTGCCAATCGTCATGCAAATTTTTCTGGCTTTGTTGTTCCCTTAGAGGTACTTTATAACTTATTTTGAGTTGTTTACTTTCTGTTCTATTTATCCTAATGTGACTTTATATTACGGTTTTGTGGTGAAGCTTCTGGCATTTGAAGCAATACCAAAACTAATGGAGTTCCGGGTGAGTGTTAAAGATGCCCGAGGTGAGTGCCCAGAATGTGCAAGTCTAAGTTCAGAAGGTGTGGTTGTAGAGGTTTCAGAATTCAAGAAATAAATAAATCACTTGATGATGCTAATGTTAAGGTTAGTTATTTGGCTGCACAAATTTTTTAGTAGTTGGTAATCTTGTTGTTGTACCTGTTAGTTGTTTGTGTGTTGAACTTCTTGTTGTTTGTGTGTTACTAAACAGAGTATTCAAAGTATCTTGATAGCAACCCGAAACGAGGAAGAATTGATCTCTGAGATTCCAGAAGGAGAGGATGCGGCTGACTCTATGGTTGATGGGTGGCTAAGGCGATTGGTTGACTTTGGGAAGAACGTGTACTTCAAACAGTCAGACCAAGAAGACATGGAGGCCCGACATTGGAAAGGAGGTGAGACCTCTAAAGCTTCAAAGGCGAAATACCAGATTGTAGGTAGCTTTCAAGCTCTTAAAGAGATGATGGTGATAGAGTTCAAGCAAGTACACGAACACCTTGATAGTATGAATGGTAGAATAACTGATGTGGACGTGGTTGTAAAGGGAAAGGGAAAAGAGGTTCCGGAGCATAGGGATGGTGTTGGTACCAGAAGTGGAGCTAAAGAAGGAGTCGAAGAAGAAGTCAAAGATGCGATGGTAGTATTTGGAAAAGAGAGTAGTCAAGCTCAAGCTCGTAAGGCAACAAAGCGGAAGAATAACAACTCTGATATTGATCCACCAATTGTAGGTATTGAACCAAGGGTTACAAGACTGTCAAAGAAGAGACAAGACTATTAGATTAAAGGATCAGTCCTCAGTTTGTAGAACTGGTCATTTTGTAGTTTGCCTAACCGGTTAAGTAGTACATTTTAGACTTATTCATGTTGACGGCTTAAGTAACTCGATTAAATATGATTTTGGTTAAGTAACACGATTAAATATGATTTTGGTGTACTAATTCGATTATATTGGACTTTGGTTAAGGTATTCGATTATATTGGAATTTGGTTTAGTAATTAGATTAAATTGGAATTTGATTTAGTAATTCGATTAAATTGGATTTTGGTAAGTAACTCGATTACATATGAATTTGGTTTACTAATTCGATTATATTGGATTTTGGTTAAGGTATTCGATTAAATTGGAATTTGGTTTAGTAATTCGATTAAATTGGATTTTGGTTAAGTAACTCGACTACATATGAATTTTGGTTTACTAATTCGATTATATTGGATTTTGGTAAAGGAATTTGATTAAATTGGAATTTGGTTTAGTAATTAGATTAAATTGGAATTTGGTTTAGTAACTAACCCAAACGGCACAACGTTGAGTAGTGGATGCACAAAACAGCGAAGCTTTAGATATTTAAGTAACCCAAACGGTGTCGTTCTAGTTTTGGGGAAAATCGGACGAAACAACTATTACGAAACAACAGCTGATGAAGAATAGAACATTGGTCAGCAACAACGGAACAACAACCGGATCCACAACAACCCAACAACAATATTACGAATCTTGCCACAACAACAACGGAACAACAACCCAACAACAACATTAAGGCCACAACAACAACTATTTCAAGAACCTTGCAATGTCATTTTTCAGCTTCTCAATCTCTTTTTCTAGATTTCGGATCTGCTACTTGCTTTCAAAGAGTTCTTTTGTTTGGTAGTTAGTTGTGTGTTTCAAGCTTTGTACCTCGTCTTCCATAGCGAGGTCCAAGGTGCGCGTCGGTGAAGTCCATCATTCTACAAAACAATAAGTGGATTTTAGCTCAAATTACCAAAAGAATTTGATTTTTCTTGTTATGGATATTATTAATACCTTAAATTCCTCACACATGAACCAAGTCTTTCCGATTTCTTGTGTAGTCTCACGCTTGATCTTTCCACCACAAGGACATTGCGTACGTATTCCATAATTACTATCAGCAACCCAACCTTTCCATTACTCCAAACGTACAACTTCCCGATACTCTCTTTCATTCGGATCCTCATTCGGATCGAATGAGCTATCACTTATGCTTAGATTGTTTATGGTGGATTTGTAGGACCAGATTTGTGAGGGGTGAAGTGAAAGTTTTTGTTTTAGCTTTGTTGTACATTTAAATAGAAATCATTAGGGTTGAAGATTCAAAAAAAATTCAGGTTTCGAGGGAATATGATTGGAGGGAAAAATCAAAAAATTTGAATTTTTAGGAAGGACTCGAAATTTAAAATTTTGAAATATTGATGCTGAGTTATACGAGTTAAGTAGTTAGAAATAATTACACATAGTTATATTTTAGCTATTTTAGGTAAATTATTAGTTAAGCCTACCATTAGATAATCATAATTAGTTGAACCGATGAAATTGTTGTATAATTAGTATTTGTACTGTCATTACAAGCCCTAAATATATATTTTTCAATTATATACTACATTCGACCATTATTTGTTTAGTAAGTTGTCACAAAATGTTTACATATTATCATGATCTCATCCTCTCATAACTCAAAAATATATTTTAAACCATAATATGGCTTACATTGTTGTAGTATTGATTAGATTACCATATGACAAAGTAATCTGCTTGCAGTTTGTGTGATCATACACACTAATTATCATAATTTTAAGTGAACCAATTTTAATTGTTTAACCAATCAATAAAACCGGTTTGTCTTATAAAAAAGTATGAGAAAAAAAACAGGAACTGACCCACATATCTGATACAGACTCTCTTGGCACACTGACTTGGACTAACATAAATCTGACACAAACGGACCCACATGTCTAATTATGTTGAAAAGCAAAGCAAAGGAGACCGAGATAAGAAGCGAAGCATGTGAAAGAATTTTATTTTTGTTGGCTAACCTCTATCTCATAATGGATCTTATGAATACGAAGCCCAATAAATTTTAAAGGCAATACAACACAATAAACAACAAAATTATACGAATATATGTCATTACATATTTGAAAATATGGCCCAAATAGAAGTCGTAACTAGAATTAGAATTATGCCCCAACGTACTAAAATTAAAGAACATATGACATACACCACAACAAACATGAACTCCACGCAACATAACCAACACGAACTCCATGCAACATAACCAATGTCAACTCCATGCAATATAACCAATGCCAACTCCATGCAACATATGAGACCTGATTGAAAACAAACTCATATAAAAAACCATATGTCTTACGTAGTAGAATCAACACCGAAGATAAGAAATCAAACCTGAATGAAACATCAGCACATTAAATCCTCATGCTTGCGATCCTGTGTTGCTACTATTAAAACACTCCTCCAAATTTAGTCCGGGCACTAACCAATTACTCGTTTTTCTACGACGCTCACCGACCGATGGAAACCGTTTTTCGTGAACACGTCCTTTCTTTTTCACAATATGAGGCGGTAAGACACAACTCACTAGAATTTCATCTGGAATATCTAACCATCGAGACATGTGTAGGACCGGAAATATCGTCCGACTATACGCCAAAGTCCATTGATCAAGATGAAAGTATTCTGAGCATAAGTCATGTATATGTAAATCTTCTGGCTTGTACGGACTACAATTATTCATGAAAAATGCGACTATTGCATGGACACAAGGGTACTTTTCAAGATCAGAACATTTGCAATCACAGGTATTGTTCCTTAGATTCACAAGGTAACCCCTACCATCTGATCCAAGAACATTGTACTCACGCATGTACAAATTGAGCTCACTAACGGTCAAGCGTTTCGCCTCAATGTATCGACCATGTATTATATTCTCCACATGAGAAACTAACTTCCGAGAGTTCAATGTTCCAATGTAGTTGCGGTGTTTGTTAAACCACTCCCCCATTTTGCCAATGACAGTATCAGTCAAGAGTAGTAATCAATACTTTCTCGCCTCTCTAAAAACATTATTCAATGATTCTGCACTATTCGTCGTTGCTATGTTTTACCTTGTTCCTGGAAAGTAACAATGAACCCATTTTTCCAAGTCAACACTGACGTCCAAATATGCCGCAACTTTAGGAAACCTATCTCTAAATTCTGCATATTGTGGCAAGAAATCCTCCTTAGTATAAATCTGAGCCAAATCCCTGAATTTCGCTGCCGCAAAATCTTTGTACACATTCAGAGCATACTGTCTCACGTTTTGGGATAAATGAAATATACAATATTCATGCCATGCACTCAGATAAACCTCCGAAATTTCCTTGACGAGGCTTGGATTTCTGTCACTAAGAAAAACCAATTCTGAATCATCCTTTATGACAGTTTTTAGAGTAGTGAAAAACCAATTCCAACTCAAATATTTTTCACCGTCGATAACACCAAAGGCTATCGGGTAATGATGCCGATTCGGATCCTGAGCAGTGGCAATAATAAGACAGCCCTTATATACTGTTTTTAGGAAAGTTGCATCCACACTAATCACTTTCCTCATGTTCTTAAACCCCTTAATACAAGCTCCCAATGCAATGAATAAATACTTGAACCATTTCTCGGCATCCACAACCAAGCTTGTTACAGTGTTAATATTTGCTTTCTTCAACATATACAAATACGAAGGCAACATCTTGTAACTATCTTCCGGACATCCACGCACAACATCAGCTGCTTTATTTTTTCCTCTCAAAGCAGTACTGTATGACACCTTCAATCCCACCCTTACTTGCACCAAATTAATAAGAGACTTAGCAGGAGGTGTGTCCAATTGACCTGGATAATCTTCTCTCACAAGTGATGAAACTACATTTGAAACTCCTGTCCTTCTAACATTTGAGGTACTTGTTGAAACCCTAGAGCAAGAATACATGTTTTGATATACTTTTACCGACCAACTACCTTTACTTTTTTCTGGCCGTGCCACCCGTAAATACCAATCACAACCATGTTGGCGACAATTTACAACATACCTCCAAGAATCTGAGTTCAACACATTGTACTCAAAACATTTGTTGAGTGAGGCTCGTATCACTACTTCTTTTACTTGATCTTTACACGGAAATTCTTGGTGTAGTTCAAGACCCATGCCATCTTTCCACTCCTCTACAAACTGAGTTTCTTCCTCTTGTGTATCAATAGGATTACAAGGATCAAAACCATCACCATTATTAAAAATATAACCATCACCTTCAACACGCTCATTGAATGTCATTTCCTCACTAGCAATATTAATACACTCTTCAACATCATCATTCCGATGATCCCTTTCGTCCTCATGAATAACAATTGCATTGTTCGGTGTAGCACTAACCAACTCACTATGATAGTTAAGAACAACCAACCTACTCGGTTCTACTCTTGTATCCTCCTCATCGACACTCACATTTAATTCCACATGCAAAACACTCCTTTAGTGACCCACATCCATGCTACATAAAAAAGTCTCAACATCCTCGTTATCATAGATATACAATTGCTTATTTGCACTAACTGCCAACGGAATGTAACTGAACTTGATCTTCGTGTCTATATCCGTACCAAGCTTCTTCCGAATTCTTCTTTCCAAAACCAAGTAAGTGATATCCTCAATACACGATGTTTTAAATGTTACTTTATAGTTAATAGCATCCTTTGCATTCCACCTAAACCCTTCTTTAGTTTCAACTTAACAACCACCGCAGTCGGAATGGACGCTAGTTGTAATCATTAAATCTGCAATTATAAAAATATTTTAACCAGTTGTACAGATTTACGTAGTTTAACCAGTTCTACAGTACCTAAACCCTAAGCCACCAAAAACCTCACCAATACGAATTCTATACCCTAAAAAGCTCTACGCCAAACAAACATCACTCACGAAAACTTCGCCTTTCTCTACATCTAACAAGCTCAATACATAATTGAAAAATCAAAGATCTATACTACAAAATCCGCATGTAACAAAACCTCATTCTCACGTTAAACCATTCCTCACGTATTCACATCTCACAACTCTTCAATACTGTAAACTGAGTCATTCTCACCTCTTTCACTTTGAATGCCCTTTCTTTTGCCATTTACTTAGAATGCCCTTCAATACTCTAAACGATGTAGTAAACGGTAATCTATGGTGTAAATCCAACCACGCAAGCCACCAGAAACCTCGCCGGAATCTCTCCCGGAATCTCCAACTCGTCCAAGCTCGTCGGAATGGATATAATCTCTGCTTGGTGATGAAAAATAATGACTTAGAAGCAACAACGTTAACCTTTTGGTAGGTTTTGTTCATTCATTTCGTCTGTACGTGTTGTAGGTACGAGAAAGAGTCCGTACAAAATTCATTTACTATTGGCCAAAGCGATTTGTTTTTGGTTTAATTCAAATTTTTTTGCTAAACCAATTATTTTGTTGTACCAAATTATTGTGGGATCCGAGTTATGTAAACCAATAGGTGTAATAGAGATTGAAAGTATTTCTGATTTTCGTCCACCAAAAAATAAGTAGTATTTCGCACAAAAAAAACAGCCACGTGCACAATCCTTGGGCACGTGTGAATTTCATTTCGCATTTTGTTCTTTGAGGCATTTCGTCGAACATGTATGGAACTGAAGGGGATTTGTTTTTGTTCTACGTAGCCCGCCATGTATTCTCTCCTTAAAGCTCGCGAGAGGCTTCTCTCTCCGCTCGTCAGTTCATCTGTTCGCAGTCTCTCTTCTAGTCTATCCTGTAACTCNTCTTCTGTTCTCTCTCTCTCTTCTTGTCTTTTCTCTCTCTCTCTCTCTCTCTCTCTCTCTCTCTCTCTCTCTCTCTCTCTCTCTCTGTATCTATCTTTTCCCGCGTGTGCTTTCATGTGCGCTTCATTAGCAGAATTTGTATCATCTAGTCTAACCTGTAAATTATTTGTGTGGTTTGGAGCAGATTCTCGTGAAGATTCGAGAGATTCTGAAGTCACTATACACTCGAGTGCTGTCGTCCACCCAAGTGCTGTGATTGGCAAGGTTAGATTCAATTAATGACATTACTTATTTTTGCCTTCAATATTGGTTGAATTTGAGTTTTGCTCCAAAGCTAGTTTGGGAATAAAGTTCTTCTCTGATCATATTGAAGACTGGAAAATAGCTTAAGATCCACAAAGTAACGTTGTTTAGCTATGGGAATCTGAATGTTCAAATCAGTAGAACAAGATAGATTTGATAAAATACTGGCCATAGTGTGATGCTTTGTGTGAGATTTGAGCATTAGTAGACGTTGGTTAACCACAAAATTTGTTATTTCTAACTTTTTCAGGGAGTTTCAGTTGGTCCATACTGTACAGTTGGCTCTTCAGTGAAGCTAGGCAATGGATGCAAACTCTATCCTTGTAGCCATATCTCTGGAAACACAGAGTTGGGAGAATCTTGTGTTCTCATGACGTAAAATACCCTTTTGATCTCTTATATCGTCTTTCATACTATAATGTCTTCTGTATCCTTTTTCTTATATCAATTCATCTTTGCTATGTGTCTGCCTTAAATTTTTGTCAGCCAGTGGTTCTATTGTTGGAGATGATGAACTTCCTGGTTATACAGTCTTAGGATGCAATAACATTATCGGTCACCATGCTGTGGTTGGAGTTAAATGTCAAGACTTGAAGTACAAGGTATATGAGACACTATATCTTGTCTCGCCTCTCTAATTTTTTATCGTTGGCCTAGATTAGAGATTAGATTCTGATATTTGCTGTGTTTTTTTTAGCACGGCGATGAATGCTTTCTACGCATCGGCAACAACAATGAAATTAGGGAGTTCTGTTCAATCCACAGGTCATCAAAGTCTAACGATAAAACGGTATGCAACTGGCTAGTGATCAACAGTATAGAAGTTCCTTAACGTTTTCTCAGTATTGGTGACAATAATCTAATCTCAGGAGTTTTTGGCTTTCATTTATTTGAACAGGTGATTGGTGACAACAATCTTATCATGGGCTCTTGTCATATCGCCCATGATTGCAAGGTCGGGGACCGCAACATATTTGCTAACAATACGCTTCTTGCGGGTCATGTTATTGTAGAAGTAAGATATTCTTTGAGGTTTATACTCCAAAGCTGGATTCAGCGGTATGGTTTCAACTGGTTCATATTGTAAATGCAGGACTATACACACACAGCAGGAGCCACAGTCATCCACCAGCATTGTCATATTGGCTCGTTCGCTTTCATTGGTGGTGGTTCCGTGGTAGATTTTCATCTCATTCTCTCAGTATACCAAAAAAAACTGTACATATTCAGTGATGCGCTTGTATATAGGTTTCACAAGATGTTCCAAGGTACATGATGGTGACTGGAAAAAGAGCTGAACTTCGTGGTTTAAATCTGGAGGGCCTTAGACGAAATGGATTTACCATGTCAGAGGTTTGTATTGTGCCATAATGTTGAGTCTTTTTGAAACTAGAAGCTCTGTATCACTTTGGACTGTTGCCAAAGAATCATGTTTTTTTTCCTGGCATTGGTAGATGAAGAGCCTGAGAGCCGCATATCGTAAGATATTCATGTCTACTGAAACAGTCCCCTTAAGTCTTGAAGAGCGCCTCTTAAAGATGGTATTTGTTATTACTCAACTCTTTTCTTTGTCTTTTTCCCTTTTCATCTATGGCAGTAACATTTTGTGATTGATGCTCAATGCAGGAAGAGGATAAAGAGCTGTACAGTGTACCCGCGGTTTGTGCCATGTTGCAGTCAATCAGAGATTCTTTTACAGAAGGTCGTCGTGGGATATGCAAGTTTAGACAGTGGCTTGAAACCTGAGTTATACATCGTAGAGACTTAGATTAGGCTTTCATTTATCAACAATGACTCTACTAATCTTATTGTTATGAACATTGTATGACTTACTAACATCCTTTAGATCACTTATTCACTTTTATTAAAAAAAAAGAAAAGAACATGTGATATACAATACATTGGATATGTGTATCAAATACGTTCATTTACACTTTCTCTTCCACTGGCTTGGCCAACCAAGCTTTTCTTTCTCACTTCCAATATGCAAATTCTAAATCAAAACTGCAGCAGTCTCCCACATTCCAAGACTCAAAGCTTGTAATTTGAGCTCTAAGATTCGCATGATAATCAGGCTGTACTAACTCAATTATTTGGTATCATCGATGTTATCAACAACGACTCGAAGATCTTCTTCCATATTCTCTCTAATTAGAGGCATCTCCTTTCTATTCCGAGAATCAACAACCAGCGTTTCTGAATGTATATCAGCACATGATATAGGAAGCCATGGAAGAATTGTACCAGTACAATCGGCCTTCTCTCTTAGCCAATCTGGTACAGAGTCAAATGTCTCCCCAATGCCGTCTTCATCATTAGGTGAATCCAAATCTAGATGAGATATCCAGTCAAATTTGGATTTAGGAATTCTGTCGAGCAGGTTCTGTGCATTTCTCTGAACCCAGAAATCTACAACTTTACCATCACCACCCAACATTTCCCGAGCCAGCCAAACTAAATCAGTAACGCCGAACCTCTGATACTCGAAAAGAAGGAAAGATAGAATCCTGGACTGAACCATGTTGGGTAATGTCTCAATGAAAAGAACCCTAAAGAAAAACAAATTCATCAGCAACCCGAATGGGATTCAGAAACTCATCAAACAAAAATGAAACGCAATTGAAAATCTGGACATTACTTATTTACAGGCGGAGAAGAATCCTGATCGCATTGTTTCTTCAGCAATGAAACAAACGAGCTCCGGTTAATTGGCACCGTCGCGTAAGAGGATAACGGAGAGTTCGAAGCATGGTCTAGCCAGAGTGACGCATCGGATTCCGGCGATGGACTCTTCAACAAAATATTGAACAGCGGAATCCACTCCTCCATTTTTTGAGTTGCCCTCTCTTTCTCTCTCTCAACCGTCTTAACGATTTACTTTAAAACGTCGAAGCATGCCGGTCCTGACGTGTCGTCAAAGTTCAAATATGAGAAACGAAACAAAAGATATATAGCTGAAAAATAGACTCAATTTTTCTTTAAAATAAGATTAAAATATCTTGGATACTATATTGACGATACTACAAATACTATGATTTTTTTTTTTGGTAAAAGGAAATAATATGATGTTTAGTATGTTTTATATTTCTTATTTTCTTTTAATATATGTCTAAAGAATTAACATATGATCTCAAAAAATACGGTATAAATTTCCAAAAGTCGTTGTGTAATTGCAAAGTGATCTATCCAAATATAAATTCGTACTTTTTAAAAGTTTATCAACTATATTCCATTTGCATTGAGCTATAACATATGGAAAATTAAAGTGATATACTAGTGACATAAATTATAAATTAATATAATTTTTTTCAAGAACTTATACATGTAATCTATATAATTATCAGATTATATTATAGAGTGTAATATGTGGATGTACACAATGAAATGTGAGTAACCAATGGATTAGACTATCGAAAATAATTAAACAGCATTTTATATAAAACAATTCCTTAATATCATCTATAACAATATTATATATTCAAATAATAGATATAGTTCAACTATTGAGCCATATTTAACCACTCTTCATCAATATTATCTAATAATTGTAGTAAAACGAAAATGATCTTAAGTAGTTTGCAGAAAAGATGATTGTTGGTGAGTCTTGATGAAATGACATAAATATTACTCAATTACAAAGTGCAATTCATTATGGCCGCACATTATTTGCACTTTGGTGAAATATAATGTGATTCCTTGATATACATAAGATTATTTATGAGTAATTGTATAAGTTGATTAACAAATTAATTAACTAACTAAAAGTATCTAACTAACTTGAATAACTGAATTATTATATATGCAATAGTCAAACTACATAAAGAGCAAATTTTCTTTTAAATGACTAGTTATCCAAATGATGTTAGTTGTACGAATCTCAAAGGCAAATCGCTTATGGCCACAAAGATATTGCACACTTCTTACGCTAATTTTCCAAGCTATGATGGTCAAGTGTATGTAGGACAACATCTTGAAGCTAGTCACTTTAAATCTAGTGATATTATGTCTCAAATTTTCTGTATTTTGGTCAAGTCTAATATTGACTTGGTTAAACTGATTTGAAGATTGGTTTAATAATTCAATTTTTGGTTTAAAATTGGTTCTTTTAATCGTTTATTCAGTTTTAACATAAACAATTTTAAGGCTCAGTTCTCTCTTGAATTAACAATCAGCTACTAACAGATTGTTAAAGTTAGCGGAGCTCAGATTCATCTAGAAGATTTAGTTCAGTCGTATAAAAGCTAAAGTTTTCTTTTTTTTTGTATTGTTAATCCGCTTTCATTCTCTTCTCCCTTGTAAAAGAAAAACTTCATTGTTTTTAACCTTGAAGTCTTTGTAAATCTATTGTTGATAGTGAATTGCTAGATCATCCAGTCCTAGATATAGGCTAGCCACATCGACTAGGTGGACTAAGTAATGATTTTTCTTGTGTTCTTCTTTTGTTCACTCTTTCTCTCTGGATTTTGCTTCGTTGATTGTTCTTTTTGGTTTGAGTTTGCAATTCACAAAATCAAGAATGGTAGAGGATTCAGTAAGATCGTGGAAGCTATTTTGATGAAAAAAACTGCAAGCATTATAAGTCAAGATCTAACCCAAAAAATGATATTGTAAGAAATTACTCAAGCCAATTTCTATTGACAACTTATCACTGCATCAAGAGAACACGATACGGTTAGGATATTTTTGAGAACAGCTCACCGCAAATACGCTTTCTACGTGGTTCACGTTTTCATTGTTGGTAAATAGTTTATGTTGTTTTTTCATTTTACTTAAAAGATGAAATGTAACCCATTAGGGCAATATATTGACTAATAATAAAATGTTTTGATTTCATGCTATCATATCGTTTTAATACAATGGAACCATAGTATTTGGAATCGGTTAACTAATGAGAAAATCGTAATATGTAAATATAATTGAACATTGAATTTGTATTTTTTCTTCTTTCATAAAATACAAATATGATGACTATATTGACTAATAATAAAACAATATTAATATGATGACTATATAAGATGTTTTGTTGCTGTTCTTAGGTTCATTCTGTCATTTAATATGTCCAAGCAATTAATTATCAACTTATGAGTTTACTTTGGCCAAACTATTTTCTTGAGTTTAATTTTCATCTATAATAATTAATAATATACATTTAAAGCATAGAAATATTACCGATTAAGAAGTTAGACTATTCTGCCACGAATCGTTACATTACTACTATTTCTAGTAACCTACAAAAATAATCCCAAGTCATTTGCTATAAAGAGGATCGTTCATGAGTCTGGGTGACATTAATTAGATCTTACGAGTCAAAATATTTTTGTAAAATTACGTAAATTAATACCCTTCACGTACAAAGTGCAATTCAAATATGAACGTATGGACTATAAAATAAGTTAAAATTTTTGCTTCTTCACTTATCATCTCATTTCTAATAATAAAATGTTTTGACTGATAATAAATGTTTTGATTTCATGCTATCTTTTAACATATGTTCAAGCAATTAATTAACTTATGATCTCAAATCATATCGTATAAACTTCTTTGTTGCGTTGACTCAGATCATATCCCAAACAAACAACTTTGTCTCCTTCTGATCGGGTTTGTATGATTAAGCATCTATTATATACTCATTTGAAAATTGTAGAAATGCCTGTAAAGGATGAAATCTCGATACAATTCATAATCTTGAACTTTGTTTTACAAATATGTATTTCAATTAACTGGTTCGATCATCATGGTTACACCGATTTTGTGTTCTTTGTTGGTTTTAATGAAGGCAACTAAAGAAGCTAGGAGAAATGAAAGTGACATCAATAGTTGTTGGTGTAACGTCACTTGTGGACGATGAAGATGAGCGTAAGGCTTTTATGGAAGCTGGACGTATATAACCATTGCTTGGCAAAACCCTTAACCATGGCCACAGTCCCTCTCATTAACCACCACATCGTTATGAACTTTTATGAATATTATATTTTGTTTATCTAATTAAAACCATCGAAATCTGAATAGGCAATGATGTATATGTAATGTACTAATATTCAAAATCTAACGAAAACCTAATCAGGTTTATGAAATTATTCGAATACAATCCTTTGTTTTCAGATTCAAGCTACCAAACTTTGACGAATCAAACCAAAACATTTGCCTATATATAACAAATTTGATCTTTCAAAAAGGATTAAAGTACTACGTACAAACTTTGAAAAGTGGAATATATATATACATATATATATATATATCCCTTAGAATGACAAAAAGTACATAACAATAATTTAAAAAACAAAAAGTCCAAAAATACATAGTGAAAATTAATCATTGAAATTTAAACAATCTCTATGCATCTAGTCTCTTCTTTCGTATCTTTTGCATTGAAGCAATGTGTGAGAAGTGAAGTTGTATCTATTCCATTCATCGTGGAAGCACAAACTGGAATAATGTGACTGTAACGACTTCAGTTTTACTCGGCATCCAAACTGGAATATTGAGACTACACGAACTGGAGGACATATACTTGTCACAAATAGACTATAATCCACCACACAATCTTGATGATCAACATTACACCCTTTTGCTGCGTCTAATGAGGAGTCTACAGTTTAGTGTCCGCATATTATATGAGACCAAATGACGATTTTGTTTACAACATATACCACTATCAGATAGATTCATCGCCATGGGTGCATAAACACTGATGTTAGATCAAGTAAGTGGGAGATGGATCTCCCACATAACTTGGCAAAGTTCATCGCTTGAATCATTGATCAACCTCCAAACCTTAAGATTTTCTCTGTTTTGAGCAAGAATTTTGATATAAATGAGAGATCCTCTTGATGTAGTCAAGGTACTTTTCAGGCCTTGGATGTTGTCCGGAAGAGGTATAACACTGATCTGATTTAGAATAGAAATAAATAAAGCGTTCCTACTAGATTCACACACCACAAATAAAGCTAAGCAAATTTTCTAGACCTCTTGGTATCCCAAATAATTAGGTAAATCTTCAATTTTGGGAATTCACAATCTGATTTGGGGCTGATGTTTCAGATTGTAGAGTTTAAATTGATAATCTTTCTGAAACGTTGTATCTAGCTCTGATTATCTATTGGTTTGGGTTTTGGTATTCATCGTTGGTGATTTTTAGAATCTGATTTCAATTTATTTCTGGGTGTTTTTTGGGTTTTGGTGTTCTTCGTTGGTGAGTTTAAGCAGCAAGTTCTTTCACTTGTTTCTAATAATATATGCAAACGAATCAGTTGATTTCAAACAAATTAGTTACGAGATACATATTTGTTTTTTTTGATAAGATGTGAATTTATTGCCAAAAGGAAAGGGGTTTAATTACAAAGTGGATATATATAGGTCGTAAAATTGTTTCTAAGGCCTCAAAAAATGTAAAAAGACCTTGTGGAACAAACAAAAGATTGGTTAGCTAGATGTTAGCAAGCTGTTAGCCGTGTGTGAACCAAAGGGAGAGTAGCCTTTGATTCCCCTTATCATTAATTGTAGCCAAAAGGATGTCGCAAATGTTACGATCAAGAATTTTAAAGACAAAATCTGTAGACAAGGAGATTCCTATGTGTAACATGTTGTTCCTCTCTTTCCAAATAAGAAAAATAAGAGCCTGAGAGCAAAGCTTCCAAAGAAGATATTTCTGACTGTTACACCTTGCATTGAGCCAAGTAATGAAGACGGACCATGATGCAAATATCGTAGGATATTCACCTTACCGTTGCAGCAGATTCAGCCAAAGTGATGAAGCCAAATCACACCATAAGAATATATGGTCTCTAGATTCAACAAAGTTACTGCAGACACAATAAGCATCAGACACATTTTGGTTCCAATTTGATAACATTTCTCTTACAGGTAGTTGGTTAAGATTAGCTGTCCAAAAGGTGAACAAGTGTTTTGGGACAGAGGATCGAAACCATACTGCAAAGACATTTATAATATGAATACCTTTACGCTTTGCAGAAATATAAGGGGCCATTCTAGGATTCCATTTCCTCGTACCATGTCCAAAATGAATTGCTTCTTATCCTTAGAATGCCTAATATGTTGCCAAGTTAAGTTTGAAGAGTATACCTATGTGATAGAGGGTCATTTTTCCAAAAAATAGATCCTTGTCGTAGCTAGGTGAAGGTGTATGAGCAAAAGAGTGTAGTTCCCTAAGCTCCCACGAACTAGGAATACGAGATCGATGAGATGGTAGGTTCCATTCTGAATTGTGCCATGCCTGAGAGATAGTAGACTGTCGAGGGATATCGAGTCTCATAGGAGTTTCTATACCAAAAGATGAGATTAAGGAACCAGATCCTATCTAATTGTCATACCAAAAACTAGCTGAGTTGCCATTTCCAATTTCACAGTACAAGAACTAAGATGCCAAAAGGTCTCAGGGCTAGAAGTGATTTCCAGATCCAAGAATCAGATTCTTTCAATGCTATAGACTAAAAAGAATCTCTATTAAGTCTGTGAGCCTTATTCTATGCAACCCATAGTGATCCCGATGATGAAAATAGAATCCAGATTAATTTTAGAAGAAGGACTTTATTCCAGCCAATAAAATCTCTCAGACGTAGACCACTTTCTGATTTTGGCAGACACAATGTAGACCAAGCATCCTTTGGCATAGCTCTCTTATTGTTATCTCCCCCATAAGAATTGTGAGGAAATATGAGTGATCTTCTTCAAGCACGTTTTTGGCAAGCTAAAAACCGTCATCCAGAAGTTCAAAAGCTTGTAGATAACAAATTTAATTAACTCAAGGCATCCAGAGAAGGAAAGAACTTTGGTAGTCCAATGATTGAGCTTCAAAGTAATCTTATCAATCAAAGGAGAGTATTCTGAACTTGCATCTTGCAGCGCATAAGTGGGAGCCCAAGGTACCGAATTGGCATAGCTTATTTCATAAAACCAAAGCTCTCTATTCTATCCTTATCTTGCTGGTTCAAACGTGCATGGAACAATGACGATTTGTCCTTATTGATAGCCAAAGCCGAGAGAGAGTAGAACAACTCAAGAGTATCAGAAATTCCATGTAGAGAGTTGAGTTTTCCATCAAAAAACACCATAACATCATCAACAAATGATAGGTTAGTGATTTTCGGCTGCAAGCATAATGGATGGTACCCAATTTGCCGAGCTTCATGCTTTGAATTGAGTATGTTAGAGAAAACCTCTATTGCCAAGAGAAATAGTAGGTGATAATGGGTTACCCTGATACAACCATCTATGGCCCCTGAAATAACCATTTACCGATCCATTTATACACACAGAGAAGAAAGGTGACGAAATGCACTCTTTAATCTATGAGATATAAATATCAGGGAAATCTGCAGCTTAAAGAACTCAGATCAGGAAGTCCCATCTAACAGTATCAAAAGCTTCATTTATGTCAACTTTTAACATGCCTCTTGGA
This sequence comes from Lepidium aucheri, assembly GCA_900406435.1. Taxonomy (NCBI): domain Eukaryota; kingdom Viridiplantae; phylum Streptophyta; class Magnoliopsida; order Brassicales; family Brassicaceae; genus Lepidium; species Lepidium aucheri. The sequence continues at coordinate 42,923 of OVBA01000122.1, read as the reverse complement.
GAGATTGATTTGAAGTTGAAGCCTTGAACTAACTATGTTGCTAGTAATATGTTTTTCACCAAGAGCCTATCCTTAACAAAAGCGGACTGAGAAAGAGAGATCATAGTTGGCAAGACAGATTGTAAACGGCGGGCTAATAATTTAGAAATGAACTTGTATAGCGAGTTACACAAAGAGATATGACGATAGTCCTTAATTCTTTCCGCACCTGTTTTCTTGGGAATTAAAGCTATAATAGTGGCATTCCAGTGCTTTAGCAGTTTCCCCAAAGAGAAGAATTTCAAAACTGCAAGAGTAACATCATTCCCAATGATTGGCCAAGCACTTCTAAAAATCTCACCCGAGTAGCCGTCTGAGCTAGACAATTTGTTTCGAGGATGCTTCAAGATTCTGCTCTAGTATCAGAAAAAGTAATCTCGGCTGTGAGAAGTGACTTATCCATTCGGGAGCATCTGAAAGGTGTGAAAGAGTCAATCAGGTTCAATTCAGCATGTGAAAGTAGATTTGTCTCTGACCCGAAGAGGTGTTTGAAAAATCCCACACATTTAGCTTCTATTTGGTCTTGTGCGTCAAGTCTGGAGTTATCTTCACTAAGCAAGTAATGTATTTGCTTTAAAGATCTATCGATAGTATTGACCTTGTGGAAATAGTTTGTATTGGAGTCGCCTTCCTTGATCCATTTAACATGTGATCTTTGAACTAGAAACTTCTCTTCTACTTGAGTGAAATGGTTCCATTTAGAATGTGCCTCTTTCTTGTTTTTGGCTGTTATTACTGAAGGTTGGCTTAACAGTTCCGCTTGATAAAGAAAGAGGTTATTATGCGCCTCTCGGACTCTAGATTCCAGATTGGAGTATTATTCACGATTAAGGTCCTTAAATAATCCTTTCATAAGCTTCAATTTCTTAGACAACACAAACATTTCAGTCCCTGTAAAGTTGTAGGAAGCCCACAAATCACATAGCCTTGATAGGAAATTGTCTAATGCCAGAAGAAAATTTGAGACTTTGAATGGCTTTTTATCTTGAACAGTTGTACCAAATGACAAACATGTCTGACATTGGTCTGAGAAATCCATCAAACGACATGAAGCATGTGAATAAGGGAAAACATTCAACTAATTATCATTAACGAGAATCCTATCAAGTTTCTTAGTAATTGGTTTTTGACCTTGGTTATTCCACCAGGTATATAAGGGACCCTGGTATGGAAAATAAGAGACACCAGTATTAGTAAGGCAGTTTCTGAATTCTAGGGATTGATAGACTGGTTGAAGTCACCCAAGATAACCCAAGGAACATATGTAATAAATGGCTTAGTTGAGACATATTCAAGTTCCTCCCATAGAGCAAGTCTTTCTAGCTGTAACTTGTGAGCATACACATAGGAAACAACGAAAGGAAGGTGACAACTTGGATGTTTAACAATACAGGAAATCATTTGAGAAGACTTTACAATGATTGTAACGTCCACTAAAGGATCCCATAAAACCTATATTCTGCCCAGTTCTGCAGATTTATAGTTGTGATCAAAATTCCAATTTGGAAAAGTTTTAGAAACAAGGTTACTAGCTGAGTCCTCTCTAATTATTGTTTCAACAATACTACAAAAGAGCGGTTTCAATAAACTGATTGACGACCAAAGATGCCTTCACTTTATACCGTTATATATACCCCTTACATTCCAACAAAAGGTTGTAACTGACATAATTACTGAGAAGGTTGAGTCCGGCCCCGCCCTCTTCGAAGGTTTTCAAATCTGTTGTGATGATTTGTCACAAAGGAACTGAGCAACACATTATTTGAGGGATCATCAACTACTTCCCTACTTGAGACCTCACCTTCTTCAGACGAGCAAGATGCATCTTCAACAGATTCTGATTCCGAGACAGATGCAGAGTATGAGTCCGTGTCTGAAGGAACAACAACTTCATCTGAAATAACGACCTTCTTATCGACTTTTTTTGAAAATAATGTGACACAGTCCTTGCTTGAATTAGGACGAGTTGTGATGTCAGGTTCCCAAATGGTAAGTTAAGCACTTCTTCTGCGAATAGATTTGTTTTCTAGAGCCGAATGCTTAGTTGAGGCAAGATCAACAACCAATGAGAGAGTCGGTGGAGCTTTAGAAACTAATGACTCTTTTATATTAACTTTCTTAGGTGGAGGATCGAGAAGTGAAGACTTTTTTGTCTTAGCTTTCTTAGGCTTTACTATCTTTTCCTTCTCCTTCTCAGTATCATCTTTAGGAGGGGATTTGGTAGATTTAACAGATTTTGGTTTTGCTTAACCTTTTTGGCTGCTCTAAGATAAAGCTCTGTCTAAAACATGAGATTTGGACTTACAAACTGTGCAAACAACAGTTGCAGTAGGACAATGTCTCAGAGTATGGCCACGTTCGTAACAATGAGAGCACAACAGTGGGAGCCAAGGGCTTGAAACTCCAATTCGTCTAATAATCCCCGTCTCGAACATAAAATTGATCAATTCAAGGAGTGGCTTCTTCAACGTTTGAGTGAAGATATAGCGGTTCACCAACTGCACTGGCGATATGCTCTAAATCTTTAGAGCAAAAGAAATGAGATGGAACATCAGTGAAGTTAACCTAAACAGGTGCTTGCTTTAGCTCCGGCATCTCCAGTTATATCCCAAGTTCTTATTTTGCCGCAAACATAACTTGCCCTTCTATATGCCACATCCCTTGCTCAAGGATTCTCCTACGAGTGAGAGTGTTAGGGATTTTGATTAACACATAACTGGGGCTAGCTTTAGAAATGGAGATTTCATTTGCTTTCTTGCTCCAAATCCCGTTTAAGATAGCATGAAGGGCTCCCATTGAAGCTAAATTTCCATAGAACTGACCTAGAATGAAATTTGCCTAAGCATGTTTATTGCGTTCAATGACTGAGTTTGGTATCTTTACACATATATCACTAGAATCCAGAAGAAAGGATTCTCCTTTCCTTGATAATTTTTTCGTCAGACCAGTAACACAGTCACGCCATGTGGGTTTGGTTTCCGCCTGAAGAATAGTTTCTCCCAAACTGGGAGACATGGCTTGGGGTTTGCGTGAATATGACTCAGGGAGGGTTGTTAGTATTGTAGATTTGACAACGGCAACAGAATCTGATGTTTTCACAGGAGAATTTGAAACAGGGCTCACTTGAGGAGGATACGCAGAAGGAAGAAGAGTTTCAGATTGAGGTAAAGCAGAAAAGCTAAGGAAAGACCTAGACTCAATTCGAGGAAGAGGAGAAGGATAGCGCTTCTTCTTCTTAACTTTCGTCATCGGACCAGAGAAAAAAGGAGATTTAGGCAACGAGAGAGAAATTTAGAGAGAGAAAGATTAGATAAAGAAAAGTATATGTTGTAAGCGCGATAATAATGTTGGGATACATTTTTGTTTTGTAAACTTATATATGTAGTAACTGTAAAACTTTTATTTGTGTTTTGCATTCATGTATATGAGTGATTTTTATGGGTCTTTAGGAATGATTGTTGTGTGTTTACGCTTGTTGAGTCTTGGTAATGTGTGGTGTAGAAACCCTAAATCATATTTTGCAGATTTAGCTGTGTGGTTTGCAAAACTAGGTGTGATTTAGAACATAGTTTTTGAATTAATTGTTATGATTCGAGTACGTAACTGGCATAAGCGACGTTTGATTCTGTTTACAACATAAATTCAAAAGATTTGTGCTTGCTTCTAGACTGGATAATTGTGTGCCTACTCTTTTGGTTTGTGTCTACTTAGATTTGTATCAACATTTTTAGGCAGCTAGTTGATGTCATTCTCACAAATGTTATCAAACTTGCATAAAGCGTCCAACTTTGTAGTTTGGCGACTTTAGATATCTTTCTATCCGCAAAAATCATTGCATTATTGCAGTTAAAAATTATGTTATTATTTAAAGGTTTTGTCAAACGCCCAGAAAATTGACCTAGAGCGCAAAGAAATGTTTAAAGTTATATGCAAAAAATTCTTGTTCCCGTAAAATAATTAAGTTACGGTTAAATATATTGTTATCTGTTACAATCTGATCATTTACAGGTTATGATCCAGTTCATCATACCACCAGAATATATTATCCCAAAAAAAGAGCTGATGTGATCCGATGAAGAAATCGACGAGAAGGTCGATCGCATGCTGCAGATGATTCAAGATAGTGCAAAGAGATGGACAAACTTAAGTACCACTACAAGAGATTGTTCTATGTGTTTGTGTAAAACAACCTATGACCATCCACTGTTATGTTTATTTATGTCATGTACTGTGTAAGCGTGTTTCGTTTTGTAAACTCTTGTCCATTTTTTTCACATAATTTTACAGCTAACATATATGTTTCCAGCTAACATATACGTTTGCAGCTAACAAATAATTTACCATGGACTTTGTATATTTTTTCGATTGCAAGACAATGTTTAAAGTTATATACAAAACATTCTTGTTCCCGTTAAATAATTAAGTTACAGTTAAATATATTGTTAACTATTACAATCTGATTTGTTAACTCATAGATATTTAGTTATCAATTAAATTTGTATGCAAAACATTCTTGTTTTCCCAATGGACAGTGCTTTGGATAAAGGATGGGTAGCTATGGCTTGCTGCCAGCTTATTTCAACCTATAGGTGGAGACAAACCCCATGATCAATTGTGGCACTAGACACATAGATGGACGATCATAGGATATAACGATTCATGTATATATTCTATGACTTTATCATTGGTTTCTTCATCGGACCAAGTTAGGTCTTCTTCTTCCGTTACAGAGGATTCTGGTGAGAGGATGGATATGATGTTAACCTACAAATAAAACTTTAGTGGTTAACAACATAAATGTTTGCAAAACACACATGTAGCAATAACTAAAATTTTTAGAGAGTGCTAGTTTGTTTTGCATATATCATTAGACCTCAAATATCACTGCTTCTAATGCCAACATAGTAGTTGACCTCAAATAAACTAGTTACCCGATGAATACTTATTTATTGATAGATGTCATGTTGTCTGTTAAGATAATAGTTATAGGATAAATTAATAGTTATGGTTATGCTAATAGTTATCGGTCGAATCAACTTTATCTTCTTCATAGATGTTTAAATCTAATCTGAAATCCTAGTTATGGTTGTCGATGAAAATTAACAAAATTGCAAAGTATCGCCCTAGTTAAAGATAGTATGAGTTAGAATCCCTAATACACATTGATGAAACCAAACCCACGAAACAAGAGTTAGAATCCATAATCATTTACAAATCAAATCCTTCGTTATCAGATTAAATTTATGATCGTGAAAGATTTCCAAGTCAAATTCTCAATACAGATTTGAATGATTTCTTGAACAATCAAACAAACAAAATTTCTCTTGTTAAGTCCATCACCTCAAATCCAAAGGTGAGGGGACGCAAAACTAACTTGAGAGGCCGCATAAACTCCACTATTTTTTCATCAATTTAGCATCGCCAGAGAGAAAAGGTGGGCCATCAAATCTTCATGGGTGAGCAAAATGAACATCAAGATTTTATTTTTTTTAAGAAATATCCAATCTTTGTCAATATAACCTCCCTGCTATTTACTTAATTTTAGGAATCATATAATAGTTATTTAATTAGTTCTTTGAAGTCATATATCTAACTAATTTTCCCTTAAAAATATTCACTTTATCTAAACGCAGTTTTATCTTTTAGTAACAGCTCGTATCTTATTGTATCTTCCACTCCAAGTCATCATCCCTCATCACACATCTATAAATCTCTCAACATAAACATCCAAAATTCGATTAAAAACAATCTTTCAACACAATGGCTCAGCCTTCACCCTTCGTTATCATTCTCCCAGAACAAGATTCTTCCGAAGTCGACCCTCGCGATCCAGTGATCGACCCAATGCGTCTTCCATTGATGGTGGACCGACAGGTTTCATTAGGTTTATCTCCAATCACGGGCTACAACGTCGGAGCAGTTGGATTTGGATATTCACGTAGGATCTTCTTAGGCATCAATATCGAATTTCCAGGTGTTCATAGTAGCCACTGCATCCACGCCGTGCAATTTCTCATCACCAACCTAATTCTTAACTCCGAGACATTCCTTCGTTATTTAGCTGTTTCTTTTGATGGCTCCGTCTTCCACATGCCATGTACTCACTGCCGATTTTTCCTCGAGGAATTCCACAAAGCGCCTAATACCAAAACCCTAATAACCAATGAATACCAAAACGAATTTGTGAATCTTGAGACCCTTCTTCCGAAGCATATCAACAATAGAGTCTCGGATAATTATCATCTTATCTTTATCCACACTCGCAATAACGGCCTCACTTTCTTGTTTCCCGATTCTCACTCACTCTGCATAGATATCGATTGTCCTAATCTCAAGTGCAGGGCTCTCGTGGCAGCTAACAAATCTTATGCGCCGTACAGCAATTGTCCGTCTGGAGTGGCGTTGAGAGATTGCGATGGAAAAGTGTACAGAGGATGGTACTTGGAATCGATTATGTTTCAGTCAAGTTTAGGGCCAGTACAAGCAGCTTTGATTGATTTTGTGGCTCGTAGTGAAGGTAAAGGGTTCGATAAGATCATTGAAGTTGTGTTAGTGGAGAAGAAAATCGGAAGAGTGCATCAAGAGAAAACGGCGAGGCTGATTCTTGAGAACATTGCTCACCGCGACTTCACTTTCAACGTCTTTCACGTTAACCAATGATAAACAAATCATAGGTTATATTGATTAGAATATTAAGGGGAATATATTGACTATATTGTTCGTCTTGATTTTCTTCTTAGGTTCATACTATCTTTTAACAAATGTTCAAGTAATTAGTTAACTTACGATCTCAAATCATGTTGTATAAACTTCTTTGTTTTGTTAACACAGATCATATCCCAGAGACCACTCTTGTCTCTTTCTCAGGTTTTATATGAGCATCGGTTATCTACTCATTTGCATATTGTGATGGCTTAATTCTACAGTAGTCATGTGCATACATTCATACAGTTCTGGATGTCAAGTTTTTTAAGCCACAGGCAGTTTTCTGGAGTAGACAACGTACATAGGATCTGAACGCCCTGGATTTGGGGATATATCAACGGCCTGGATTGATCACAAGTTAGAACGAGTTCATCAACAAGGAAGAGTGAAAAGGATTCTAATAGAAGGTGTGTTGATGAAATGTACAGAATACCTGAGGAGGTTCGAATCCGCCAGTATAGTGAAAGTATGATCCAACAATGAGAGCATGATCTGCATCCCCAGTTGATGTCCATATCGAGATTGCTTTCGTAAAGAAACAACGGTTCGAGAAGCTGCAAAGAAATAAAGAGGAAGTGATTGGGTTGAAACCACCGCAGATATGTATATATTACTGTGTCACAAGACTTGACAGGTTTATGTTAAAAGAGAACCTCATTAGAGCGAGTCCACCAGGCTTGAGGATTCTGTTCATTTCCTTGAAAACTTCAAGTGGCTTTGTAAGATAGTCCACACTTACCTGTTAAGAGATGGCAAGAAATATATACATTTGTTAAACCTTCATGAGATTCAATTGAGAAGTGTAGATTTTAGAGACAAATGAGAATGTTAGGTCTCTTACCACATTGGTAATAACTTGGAATGAATTGTCTTCAAAAGGCAGCTTTGGATTGACATTTAAATCTTGGACTATGTACTCGGTCAGAACCTGAGAGATTACACTCAAATGATGATTCATGTCATCCTTAAATAGTAAAACATATCAAATTGAATCTTTCCTTACCGGATTGCGCTTGAGTTCTTCTTCGTTCATGCCCATTCCAACAATTCGTTCTTGCCTATACCCGGCTGGATAATGACTAACCTATGTAACATCACAACAGCCCATAATCTTACTTCAGAGGATTCTCAATCAAAACTTGACACCCAAATTGGATTTGCATTTTATACGTACCCAACTGCTACACATATCGAGTATGCTCACTCCCGGAGTATCGCTCTGTGGCAAAACCTTGGAGTAATACTTTGTCAATGCAGCTATAGCTGGATCATCAATGTGTGTCACAAACCGTGGAGCTTCATAGAATGTTGAATCAGATGACCTGAAAAGAATCCAACAAATTTAAAACAGACTGTCACAAGATCTCAGACTTCACAAAGCCAGATTATGGCTCAAATATGGTTTACAGAGAAGGAAACAGAGTAAGAAAGACAATAACAAAGCTTGGAATTCTATCTTACTCGTCGAATCGCTGAAAATCTTCTTCTTTGAATGGGAAAGTCTCAGGCCAATCTACCTTATTCAACGCCTAAAATAAACACAGTAGTTCAAACAACATAAATCTAGAAACTTTGAATAATTAGACAACATTTCGATTTCTGAATTGCCACTGATGAACCCGTAAAGCTGCAAAATTTTGAACAAATTAGTTGTTGATTCGAGACACTGATTGAACCAAAAAGGAGCAAAAACCTGTTCGACGGGAGAAGGGTTCGTCTGCCTCGCGGAAGCAATGAAAGATTTACCACCAACATTACCGATCATGTTGTTGTTCATCCACAACGAAACACCGCCAAAACCGCCTAGGACTAGTCGGCGACGTGAAGAAGCACGAACCCAACTGTTGAAAGGCTTCGAAGCAGCAGTCGGGAAATTCAGAATAGAGGAAGCTCGGAAGAAAGGAGAATTTCCAGTGGAGAAGGAAAACGGAGGTAGAATATTCGATCTGAGACTAAATAAATTAGCCGTTTTTGACATTGTTTAATTAAGTATTGGATTTTATTGATTGAGAAAAAGGTTTGAGCTTTTCAGAACAGAACATGACGATGACGATGGTGTCGCTTAACGAAGATGACGATTCGACTCTAGTGATCCAAACAACCATTACGTGGTCGTTTGTCCTCATTGGGGGCTTTTCGTTCTTTTCACAAAGTTTTCTGGAGTAACTGCAATAAAATAAAAAATAAGGAGCTAAAGATAATGTTTGGAGAGTCTTAGTTCTCAGATATAATTACTTTGCTTCCGTTACTTTTCTCATTGCCAATCGACCAAACCCAACCGGATCGATCCGAATTCAGCCCGAGATATATGGATCGACCCAGCTTCCTTACCCAACCCCACGAAGCGGAAGCCGCCGCGAAACAACTCGGCGTCTCCGTCATCAAGCTCCTTTCTTTACTTGTTGATCCGGCGAAGTCTCTCGCTCGTCCTCCAATTTCCAAATTCCCCGTCGTAGCAGTCGGACTCGGATCATCGGGTCGAATCTTCTTAGGCGTTAACGTCGAATTCCCAGGTCTTCCTCTCCACCACACAATCCACGCCGAGCAATTCCTTGTCACCAACCTCACGCTAAACTCCGAGCGAAATCTCCGTTACTTCTCCGTCTCCGCTGCTCCTTGTGGCCATTGCCGCCAATTCCTTCAAGAGATTCGCAACGCGCCTGAAATCAGAATGTCAATTACAGATCCAAACACTTCCCTCGATGCTGATGAAGACGGATTCGTACGACTCGAGAGCATCTTGCCACATAGATTTGGACCAGACGATCTCCTGGAGAAAGATGTTCCTCTTCTTCTCGATCCACACGATAACCGTCTCACTCTCCTCTCAGATCCTGATCGTCCAAACGGAGAAATTTGCAACGGTCATACAGATTCTGACCTAAAGCTTACAGCTTTATCGGCGGCAAAGAGATCGTATTCTCCATACAGTCGGTCTCCCTCAGGAGTGGCGTTGGTGGATTGCGAATGTAAAGTGTACAGAGGATGGTATATGGAATCAGCTGCATATAATCCTAGTTTAGGACCAGTACAAGCAGCACTGGTTGATTTCGTGGCTAATGGTGGAGGCGGAGGGTTTGAGAGGATCACCGGAGCTGTGCTGGTGGAGAAGAAAGATGCGGTGGTGCGTCAAGAGCACACAGCGAGGTTGCTTTTACAGACTATAGCTCCGAAGTGCGATTTCAAGGTTTTTCATTGTTATGAATACTAATAGATTCTTGTTGTAAAACAAAAACCAGTTATTTGTTCATGTAAAGTCATTCGTAATTGTTGAAAATGAAAAGAATCGAATGCATATAATTCAGTGATTAGTGATAAATCCACAAGGGGAATCATACTTGTCTTCGTTGTTGTATTGGCTGATTGGGGTTAATAAGTTTATCATCAAGACCAAACTGCTTTGAAATTGCCCAAATTGTTATGTCTTAGAAAAGTACAAATGCAGAAATACATTTCAGAGCCAGAGGATACATTTGTGGTCTACAGATTAAGAAGTCTAAGAATTTAGACGACGTAAAAGTTCTAAATGTCTCTTCAGAACGGTGGATTTTGCTTCAAGGGTCAAAGATCGAGATTTTGTTGAGAGGGAAGAAAGAAAAGTCACGTCTCTGCTCACTTCATTGTAGATTTGTAGTTCCACAAACTAATCCACTATCTTTGAGGACCTCAGAACCACACGGCAAAGTGGCCTGTATGTCGCTGAAGTTCAGTTTACAATATTTTAGACGTTCCTCCACCGATTTTGCGTTGTTACGCAATGGCTATGTAGACAAATTTAGGATAGCAAAACAGATAATGTTGTGTTTCATTTGTTACAACAAAGAAGAAAGCTACGACGATGCTGTTTTCATTGGTGGCCTCTCTTCATCATCTTCCAAGGCGAACAGCGTCTCTGTATTCCTACACATGCCATGAACCAGGACAACAGGCAAACCAGCCAAAATTCCCATCAGAATACCGCTGAATATGTTGGTTAGTAGAAATATACCGATCGTGAGGACCAACAAAACCAGCACCAATGTAGAATCATCGATCACACTACCAAATATCAGCAATGGTTCACTGTCCCGGGAGTAGACATATAGCCATGCTGTTATCAAGATAAATAAGACAGTAAGGTGGACTGGTTGCCAGAGCATGCTGATGAAGATGGTAACAATGAAGATGACTATGTAGTTGGTTCGGAAAATCATGCTGTTGGTTTTGATTCTTTCGGTGGCAATGGTAAATGAGATTGGAAGGCTAAAGGCACTACACTGGACAAGCTCGAGCCATGGCCTTTGAAAGCTAAGGCTTAACGAGATCAATTCTTTGGCTCGTCCAAATACACTCAGGCTCGAATAGGCATTTGCCTGGGATGGTATAGTGCCATAGGTTGTCATATTCTTTCACAAGCAACAAACAGAAAAGAACAAAGAAAAGAGATGAAAGAACCAGAGAAGGTACCTAATATGAAGAGATAAAACTGTGTCTGCTTGATGTTTCTGAGGTAGTTAGGCCACCTCTCTTATTTGGGAATGTTCTATTTCAAGAGACCAGAAGAGAGGCAGATAAAAATTACAATGTACAACACATGATGGAAGTTAGAGATAGTTAAAGGAATGGTTGGATACCCTTAAACTTCTCTTATCAAGTCCTTATCCTATAATGAGACTCTCATTACATGTGTAGTTTCCGGAAAGAACAAATCTTAAGAGTCATTAAACCTTATTGTCTACAAGGACTACACTGGTCAGCTTAAATCCAGACGCAAGCATTCTTCTGAACAAAAATTTGTTTGATATATATGCATATACCTGTGAAACAGCATAAATCCAATTGTATTTGTGCATCAAGTGGGAGATATATTCTTGACCATAGTCTCCAATAGCCTAATTGTTACCTTCACTGGCTACTAGCATCTGAAGCAATAGCCTCACCACGATAAACTCTCCATGGTCCTCGGTAGAATATTGGCTTCATCAGAGGCACCGTTTTACCTGGGTGTTCTTCCCAAAATTTCTCCTATTCATAGAGTGAAGTAACATACGTTTCCAGTACAAAAAGAAACATTTTAGCAATTGACTAACATAAAACAGTGTTAGAAACACATTGACAAAAATTCAATATACAGAGGAAATTCAGTATCAGTAATCAACAATTCTCAATTCGAAGATTATGTATCTCTAGCGCACTTTACAGAATTGATAATGTTCTGAATATCGACAAAGAATAATTTTTCAAATATATCTCATGTCCAACCCTAACATTTGCCAATTACATGAACCAGATAAGAGCCCACAAATGCCGAGTTTAATTGATAATACTACGAAGGTTACCTTGTAAAGCTGCTCTGTAATTGCAGCGCCTATAACGCCAGTGTAAAAAGCGGCGACATAGATAGTAATCAAAGGTGTGAAGGTTTTTGGTCGACGGTATGGCTCGATCATTTCCCAGACAGCAAACCTCTCGAACTTGTTGTACTTATAATCAGCGTATCTCCTCCACAGTTGGCTCCAGATTCCTTGCATCTTTCAGCTTTTACCCTTTTCAATCTTCGCCGAATTATTTATTTTCCTTCAGTTGTTTTCGCGGCGGAGCATGGAACTTGAGCGAATCTGAAAACAGGCCAAGATTATAACTTAACTTATAAACACTTAACTTAAACTCTTCTAATTAATAATTACACAACATTGCATTGAAAGCAGTCCTAGATACAATCAAAACAGAAGCACAATTTGTCAAACTTTGAAAGAAAAAGCTTCAGCATATTAATATATTCTTATCTCTTAAAACTCTCTAAGCATCGATTCAAGTAGAGGTATAATTAAAGAGTGAGAGTCTTGGATAACTAACCAAGTGAATGATTTCCTGGTGTTCTTCTTGATGCTCACTTCTTCAGCCTCGTCCAAAACTAGATTGAAACAAGGAACAACCAAAGTCAAATAGGCAACTCCAAGTCTAAGCTAGTAAATATGAAACCATCACAAAAAAACCTAAGACAAAAATTCAGATTAGTCAATCACAGACCCATGATTCGTAAACAAGAATAAATTTGCCAAACAAAGCCACAATATAATCTGACTGCCTGAAGATCAAACACAATGAGAGATAGACAACCCTACAAACATGAAATTATGGGTTGGGAAAGAAGCAAAACAATTGAAGTGATTAACAGAGAAAACAAAGAAGGTGAACAAAGTACAGTCTAGAGATAAGCTACACAATGTAAACAACGAATCAAGCCATACCCAGAAGCACCAAATGAAATTTGAGATCGTCACTCACACATCTATCCAGAAAACAAAACCCACAAACAGTAAAACAAAAGCAAATTGAAGAAGATGAGAAGAAATCTACGAAACAACCAAAAAAGATGTAGAAGAAAAGTTACAAGAATCTTACTACGAATCTAATTGGAGAACGACTCGAGCAAATGAAACGAAATGAGAGGAAACTTACCTTCAACTGGAGAAGCTTCGGAGAAGATTGAGAACGCAGCGATGATAGAACACAGACAAGAATTTTGTTTTTGGCGTTGTTTTAACGTTAGGTTGATTTGTAATTTGTTAATACAATAAGGACTTCTCTGTCAATTGTCAGGTTTAAGTCGCGGGGAAAATAATGATCGGAATTGACAGTCCTGGTCGCTGCGACCAAGGCCAAAGTATTTACCAAACAGTCCTATGAGTTTTACTTTTTAATCCTGAACTTATCTTTCTATCAATTTGAGTCTTGAGCTCACATTTTGTAATTTACTATGCCTTTGATCTTGACATATGCTAAAATTATTTGAAATGATAAATATCACAGACAAGTTAGCAGTGAGACCATTTTACACATCAATAAGATTGATTTATAGAAATAAGCAGCAGGAGTTAATACATTTGCAATTGCCTATTAGCAAAATAATCGTAAGATTCATAACCGGTTTCTAGGAAGTATTCTTTTATACCAAAAAATGAGATATACAGAACTTTAAGCTGAGTATTTGCTTGAGCAACAAAAGATTGTTGCAGTAAGAAATCTAAAAGTTTGGCACTTCAACTCGATCCAGCTGGTTTGGATAAAGATTCCAAGGTTAATCCTTCTGGTCCCCTGGTCGGACCGAGACTGCAACGATCGGTATTGTGCAGTCGAATGGCATCTTTTATCTTCTGAAACTGTATAAAACAAATATTCAAAGAAGAGAATGACAAATAGCAATTAGAGACAGACCCAAGTGCATTCAACAGGTTTTGCTCTATCAAAGGGCAGTTTCTAGTGTGTCTAGTGGGACCAATATCACGCAAATAGTTTCTATATCAAAAGACGGTCACCAAGGCAGTTCTATAAGATTGAAGGAAAAGTGTTTTATGCAGAACTATAGTAAAAAAATATAGTGAAGGCAATGGTCAGTGAATGAGCAGATTCTTTACCTTAGCAAGAGAACATGAGAAGGACTCGAGCTGGCCATCAGCTCCACGGTAAAAGTGGAAATAAGGAAGCACTTTCACGTTCAAACTCTTGCACATCGGCTTATTCTCATCAAAGTTTACTTTGAGGAACAATATATTGGGATTTTCCACCGCTGTCTTGCAAAGCTGAAACGTTTTTAAAACAAGATTCAATAAACATCTTAATTTATCTCATAATCACGAGAAAAAAAGGAGAGAGAGAAACTCTTCTTGCTTCACCAGAAGAGCCTAGCAGATAAGTCATGGAAGTAACATGACACAAACCTTTGGGAATAATGCTCTGCAAGAAGCACACCAAGTTCCATAAAACTCTACAATGACTAATCTTTCGCCCGCTCCACTTAAAGCGCTCAAGAATTCTTCAGTGGAATGAATGTCGACCATGTTTGGTCCTGGATTCCTCTCCCACCATTTCGGTGGCTCTGTCTCAGCTACAGTTTCATCTACCTGAACCATAAACACACGTCAGAAACTTCAATTATGGCCGAATGCATAACCACCCAATTGAATTAATCAATAGCATAACCGTCTCAAAAGAAAGAATGAAACTTTATGCTATTTCTTTCTTTGCACCTGAAGCCAGATGCCACGCGGAAAACATGATCTACACCGTAATGTTACAGTATCAGAAATAAATGAGATACAAGAACAGCTCGAGAGCATGACTTCGCCTCTAACAACTTCCTAATTTTCAGTACATAAGTACAATTCACGTTTTTGAAGCCCTGGCTAGAGACGAAAAGACATAATATCCATAATGAAGAACAGCGGGATATGAACTCTGAAATCAGCTCAAAAGTCAAGAATTCTTAAAAAGGGTATTCGAATTTTGGACAGAACCAGCTAAAAGGTAAGACATTTGTACCTTGACACGAAACACCTGGCTCTTGGGTCGTCTAAGGGGGATATGGCTTCCGAGACCAGAAGAAGGGTAGTAATGAGAAGATGAGCACGAGGAAGAAGATGAGAGCAGACGCAATCGCTTGTCGGAATTCAGATTCGAATTTGGAGGTAAGCAAGGTTGCAGAGGATTAAGAGCTGTAGAAAAGGAGGTGAATGACGAGGAGACGCGAAGAGCCTGAACCGACGTCACAGATAATCGCACAACTCCAGCCATCTAAATTCACACACAAAGATAGAAAGGAGACTGAGGTTTTTCTTCGCTATGTCTTCCCCAAGAGATCCTTCAGGGTCTCTCCAAGAAGATCAGAAACTGTCTGGTTCAGATTCCAGTGATATTTTCTCTCATCATAATGTCTCCAAACATATACATAGACGCGATTTGAATATAAATTAGCGTTTCGGCCGCCGTCATCCACTTGGCGTTTTGTCGTTACGTTATCGCTGAAAAAGCGTAAACGCGTTTTGTTTTGGCCATTATAAATCGTGTTTGAACAAGGAACGCAGATGAGTACAGCTTTCTTTGCACAACACAAGAAAGTTATGACTTAATGCCATTTATGTTTGTGTTATTTGGGCCCCAGATTTAATTGATGTGCAAACAGAAAAGTTAAACAGAAATATCTTAGATTTTTATTTAGATTTTTGTTTCATATTGATACTCGGAATTCGGATTCAATAGAAACAACAGAGATACCAAAGTTAAGTGATTTCAATTATATTCGATCAAAAATCGTTTTGAAGATCAGTCTTATACTTTAATTGACAAGCTATCTACTAAATGTTGTCTTCTGCTGCCAAATACAACAATACGAGCCTGCAACTACGTAGATCAGTTTGATGAACGATTGTGTATCACAATTCAAAGCATTGTGTTTCTGTTGTGGAAAGTAACAAAGGTTCCAATTTTGACGTCAAATGTCAAGACAAGTCTTGGCAATTGCAGACACCAAAATTTAAAATAAATTTGGTACAAGTCCTTGTTAGAATCGCAAGAAGACAACACACTGATCAAACCGCATTGAAAAGACCTAACAGATGAAAACATGTTTATGTTTCATGTTTGCAGCGGCTTTAATTGACAGAAAAAATGAAGTTACCTACTTTGCTATGCGCATGGCAAGAGAACGCGTGAAGGAAACTCCTCTGATCCATTGTTTGGTGCAGCTTTAAGTCCTAGAATCGAGCTGATGACGTTGTATATCTCAACATTCTCAAAAGAAGGAACTTTCTTTCCTTTTGAGAACATAGGACCATGCCCGATGAATATAGTTCTCATTGAAAAGAAGGCATTGTCATAGCCGTGAGCTCCGCCACATTCCTTGGCTTTACTTTTCTTTTGCTCCACTTTGAAGCCCTCATCAACTGGTCCTATGATAGGCGGGATTCGGTAACTGTTTGTGTAATGCAACCTGCTAGGTAAATCCTCTTTGAGATAAACCTTCAAGTACTTCCCATTCTCTACTTTACCTGAACTCAAGCCTTCGTTCATCTTAGCCACGATATCAGCTGCATTGTGCCCTGAAGGGGGTGTAATTGCTAGCAACGGAGTGTAGTACTGAACCCAGCTGCTAGGGATTTCGATCCAAGGAGCTAAATTATCCAGAACAACAATTTTTTTATCACAAGTTCCAACCATTCCATGATCACCAACCATAATAATAGTGACATCCTCGAAAACTCCTCTTTTTTCTAACCCATCAATTATTCTTCCTATTAACCTATCAATGTTAATTACAGCTTCCGTGATCTGAGGATCATCAGGGCCAACTTGGTGACCTTGATGATCAGGATCTTCAAAGTAAAGCGTCATAAAACTTGGAATTTCGCTACTAGGCAAATCGAAATAGCTCAAGATAGTATCAACTCTATCATCAAAAGGAACTGAGCCATTATAGTTTTGACATAAACCTTTAGGACAATCCCAAGAACCTTTGTGTACCTCAGAGCCAGGCCAAAAATAAGTAGCAGCCTTAAGCCCTTGGTTCACTACTGTCTCCCACAATGGCTCACCTAACCACCACTCTGGTTCATGGCTAGCCATTGTGAAGATCTTCCCTGTTTCTGGATCAGTGAACCTATTGTTGATGATTCCGTGATAAGCTGGGTATAGACCTGTGACGATAGAGTAATGGTTAGGGAAAGTTAGTGTCGGATAGACTGGGATTAGACCCGTCTCGGCTTCTGTTCCGTTGGCGATTAATCGGTGAATACTCGGCAGTTTGGTCTTGAATTGGTACCCGAAACGAAACCCATCTGAGGAAATCAAAAGAACCACAGGCTTATCGAGTTTCTTAAGTGGACGAGCTACGGATCTGTCGAAAGCTGGTGACTTGGAGACTTCGTTGAGGGAAAGGATTGGTTTTTGGGAAGAGAAGAAGAGGAATGCGAAAGCGAAAGCAGCGGATAGAGCGATGCAGGTGACTAGAAGAAGAGATGAAAAGATGAAGCAGCTTGAGATGCTGTTAGTGGAGGTATCTATTTGATTGTCGAGAAGTGCGATTGATTGGCTTGGTGGGTCTTGGTCTTCTTCTGATAGAACCGATTTGGGTTTTTTCGCGGATAGTGTATCGCCGGAAATCATTGCTTCTCTTCTCCTTAACTGATGGATTGAGGCTACTTCTCTCAAACTCTCAGATTGTTTGAATACTTTAGTTTTCAGTGTTTTGGATTAGATTAAGGTCAGTGGTCACAGACGTAAAAGAAAAGATTTTGTGAGTTGCTTAACGTTTAGAACTCTTTGGTGTTGACTTCTACATTCCGATGTCCATGGATCGAGATTCTAATGGACGTTTGTGATTCTGCCACATTTGCAGCTGATACAACTGAGGGGAAAATGGTCTAAATCTTAATGAATTTTTTTGGCAATGCCGATTATTTAATGAATTTTTGAATCCGTCTTAAATTTTAATTTAATGATTAAAAATTTTAAAAACCTACATAAACTTTTTTATTGGGACCGATTTCTACATTGACTGTCAGTCAATGGTTAAGTCTCTGTCATTGCATAGATGACCGATACGTGTACGACTGATTAAGTGACACGTGTACAGCGAAATTAAAAAATAAAATAAAGTCATAAAAATCAAAAAAAAATTCAAAAAAATCCAAAAAAATATGGAAAACCAAAGAAAAAATTTAAAAATTTTGAGGAAAATATATATGTAAATAAAATCAAAAAAAAATTGGAAGAAAATTATTAAAAATTTTAATAAATAAATTAATACAACCCATTACAACCTAATTAAACAAAAAATAGACACGATAACTAACCGAAGAATACAAGCATAATACAACTTGACTACTATCATATCCCACCCAATTCAAAAATTTTTATCTTTAAAACTTCAATTCAAAATTTGTCACAAACTCTAGAAACTTTCAACAAATCAAGTGTTTTTGGTATGATAAAAGGTACACCTACATAAATGAGTTGATGAAGCGCATTTGATGCTTCTAACACTGTAAGTGCATTTGACACTAGGTGCCTGAGACAACTCATTTATATTATGTTTCGTTAATCGATCCTGCTCAAAGTTAAATACTTATTTCCCCCTATACCAAAAGTTTTAGACCTATTTCCCCCCGTATTAAAGTTTAATACCAATTTCACCACGAAGTCAAATTAGGTTTGGGTTACTATAACCAGTAAACTCGGTTAAGCAAATAATTGAACCGTAATCAGAGATTAACCAGGTACAACCTAGAATTAGACCTGATTTTGACCCAATTAAGATCTGAAAACCTCATTAAGAAGACCCAAAAGCTTCTTATCGGATAAAAAAAATTCCCAAAACAAAAAAACCCTAACCCTAATTTTTTCCACTCTTCTCAAAATCATCTATTAAAAGTAGAGATCGGAAGCTGTTGTGAAAGACATGGCTTCGATGGCCATAATCAAACGTCATGGAGGTGAAATCGAAGTTGCTGGTGGAAGAGATGAACACGACAAAGAAGAATTTCACGAGGAAGATTTTGGCGAGAAAGAGCAGTACGATGTCGATGAAACGGTGGCTGGGTTCATCGATGAACCACCTATCCGGCACAACACCTGGCCGGAGAGTGACGATGAGAATGAAGAAGGTGACCTAGAGCATAAGAACGTGAATCAAGGCTATGGAATTGTGTTCAAAAGACAAGCTTTCTCTAGTGCTCACGCCTTCAAGGAGATAGTCCTTGATCACACCTTGAACAACTGCTGCAATATCAAACAGACAAGGTACGACAAAAACAAACTCTCATACAAGTGTGTTGGTTATGGTTGTAGCTGGCGAGTTTATTGTTCTAAAAGAGGAGAATCATGTAAATGGGTAGTTAGGGTTCTTCAGGATAGACATTCATGTTATCCAAATGGGGATTGTGCGATGCTTAAAGTTCCTGTAATAGCTACGTTGTTTGTAGACAAAATCAGAGGTAAGCCTGATTACTTTATGCCTAAGAAAATGGAGGAGGTGATTTATGAGAAGTGGAAAATTAATGTATCTAGGCATCAATGTCAATCAGCTAGAAATAAGGCAATTTAGTGGATAGAGAAGGCATATTATGAGCAGTTTCAAAGGTTAAGAGATTATCAGGCAAAAATTGAGCTCTCGAATCCTAACTCTACAGTTGCAGTAGATACTCATAAGAACTCAGAAGGTTTAGACATCCTTAATAGGTTTTATGTCTTCTTAAAGCCTTTAAGAAGATCTTGGAAAGAAAACTGTAGGCCTCTTATAGGCATGGATGCGTGTTTCATTAAGTCTAGTATGAAATGGCAATTATTAGTAGCTATAGGGAGAGATGGTAACAATGCACTCTATCCTATAACTTGAGCTGTTGTGCAAGAGAATTTACTTAATTGGCAATGGTTCGTAAAGAAAATCAAAGTCGACTTGACTTTGGAAGAAAGTGATGGCTATGTCATTATTTCTGATCGCCAAAAGGTAATTATCTCTGGTCTTTTGTATCTTGTTTCTTGATTAAGTTTGTAAAAATATTTTGATGTCTGGTATTTGATTATGTGTCTGGTATTTGATTCTATGTATGGAATCTACTCGAGTTTGTGAATCTGTTTGTTATGTGAATTTGTCTACTAAGTTTGTAAATCTGGTTAGTTTTGTCATTAAGTAACAATTAACTTCATCCCTTGTGTTTCAGCAACAATTAGCTTCTTGTGTTTAAGTTTTGTAGATCTGTCTTTAAGTTTTGTGAATCTGTCTTTAGCAACACTTTAAAGCATTGCGTGTTTCCATGGTTTTCCACAGGGTTTGAAGAAGGATGTGCAGCTCGAGTTACCAAGGGCAGAACATAGGGCGTGTGTGAGGCATATCTATGCCAACTTGAAGGGAAACTCAGAAAGAAGCCAGCAATGAAGCCTCTGCTATGGAATCTCGCATGGAGTTACAGTGAGGCTGAGTATATAGAGAATCTACGTAGGCTGCATGAGTATGATCAGGTTGTTTATGATGTTGTGATGGCAGAGAACCCATCCGCATGTTGCAGAGCATTTTACCAGCTGGGAAATTTATGTGAAGATGTGGAGAACAACTCCATAGAATCATTCAACAATACGATTGTGAAATTAAGGGAGAGACCTATGATTCCGATGCTGGAAATCATTGCTAGACAAGCAATGATTTGTATTGCTAATAGGTCAAAAACAAAAATATCACACAATGGCAGGTGTACTCCTTATGCTGAAGATATGTTGGCCAAAGCACATGTACTAGCATCAGACTGCAAGGTTTATCGTAGCACAAACAACATGTTCCAAGTGGTTGTCAATGGCTATTCTCATCTAGTTAACATGGATACCAGAAGTTGTTCATGCAGGAAATGGGACATAAGGGGAATACCATGCGAGTATGCTTATGGCGTGAAAACTGACTGTAGAAGACTATGTCAGCCACTGGTTTCACACGAGTACCTGGAGGAGCACCTATGCTATCGGGATCACACCAATACGAGGAGCAATATTCTGGCCAACAAGTGGAGGTGAAGATGTCTATAGACCACCATCACCAGCACAACCAGGTCGGAAGAAGAATAGTAAGAAGAACAAGAGAAAGAAGGGGAAATTCGAGTTACCTACCAAGAAGAAGGCAAAGAAGCGGATCATGTACTGTGGAATATGTGGAGCACCAAATCATAACTGTCGGTTCCATTGAGATAAACCACGTATGAAGCAGAGAAAAGCACTTTCAATTGAGGTAAACTCATTCATACATTTTAATCTTGTAATCAGTCTTTAAATCACTTTAATTTGCTAGTGTCATTGCACTCTTGTAGGGCAATAAAGGTGAGTCGTCTCAAGCTGCATCATCTCAAGGAGTTTATCACCATAGGATTAGAAGCTAGAAGTATGATTGGAGCTGCTTTCGTCTTAGAGATCTTTTCTGTCTATTTTTGAGATCTTTTGCGTCTACTTTAGAGATCTTTTGTGTCTGTTTTAGAGATCTTTTGTGTCTATTTTAAGTCACTAAACCTTCACTTTTGTAATTTAAGAACCTTAATGGTGAATGAATATTAGTTTAATTACTTGAATCTTGTCCTAATAATTCCAGACACTTGTTCAATTATTCACAAGTCACGAGTACATAGTATAATTCAAGAATCTTGTTCACATGACATTATGAAGTCCATTCACATTCAGAATTTTGTTCAATTAGTCACAAATGAAACAACATCTTACAACAGAGAGATTCTTACTTGATTCTTACTTGATTCATCTTACATATTCATCCTAACACATTCAATTCTTCATCTAACTAAAAACAGACTCAATTTCAGGATCGATTTACAAACTTCATGATTCCTATGCACACCAATAAACTCAAAACCAATCCCATAACCATCAATTTCTTCATCTTGTACTCTGATTTCTGCAGTAAATCATTCACTTTTTCAAACTCCACTTCAAGCTGCTCAAATCTGTTGTTTTGCAACTCTGAAATTTTATTTTGAAGTCCCTCAAACAATGTTATCATTCTCTCTATCTCATCAATTACTGTTTCATCAACCCATTTGAAGACATAAGGATCATCTACTAGCTACAATACATCAAAAACCAAAAACGGAAACTAATTTGCTTACTCCCAAAGACTGAATCATCGATTAGCTTCAACTCTTGTGCGAAATCATTATCACAACTTGTTATTTTACCTTCAGAGATATGGCATAGGAGCAACGATAGTATCAACGATTAGGATTTCGTGGAGTTTTTAACGTGAGCGCAGTTACAGTAGCTCCACACCTACACTTCTTCGGCAGTCCAGCGACGTGAGCTCCTACGTTTTGAGCCGAAGACGACCCATCGTAGCTCCTCCACTAAGATTTCTCATCACAATCGCGATTTGGATTTTTCAGCAATTAGGGTTCTCTGGAAAAAAATTTGGGGATTTTTCTTTTTCTATGTTTCTGGGTTTCAATGTTTATGGCTCAGGTATAAAAATCGGGTTAGTTTCACTCCTGGTTTAGATGGTTATTAAGCCGATTTGACTAATAAGATAAAACCAAGTAAAATCGATTATGGGGAAATAGGTCTGAAACTTTCGGTATAGGGGGAAATAAGTATTTAACTTTGAGCAGGATCGATTTTAAAGAGGACCAAAGTTCGTGGGAAATGTGTATGATACAATACTTCTGGGGAAAATAGACTGATAACCCTTTAAAATCAGGTTTCTCAATAATTGTATTTTCATTACCATTTTCTTAGATGTAAATATCTTTATAAATAAAATTTGCGGTTGATAAAAAAACGTAAATAACTTTTTGTCGAAAACTAAACTGTTAGTGATCAATTTACCGCTCAGAATGCACATTCTAAAACTACTTTTAATTTTAAATTTATGGTGGGGAGATGTAGACATGTAAATAAATTTTTGTTCAAATTCTAGCTTAAAATTTATTTATTCATTTAAATTTTAGCTTTTTTCTTTGTGACATAGAAACTTTATTCATTTTCAATAAAAAGAAGACATAGAAGCTTTATATGAAATCAAGATTTAAACATTTTGAAATGTGTTTTAGCTAAATGGATGCAGATATATATATATATATATATAATGGATATATTGACAAAAAAACATCTAGTACATTGTTTCAAAACAAACTGCATTGAATTATCAATCAAACAGATGATTGGAAGGAAGTAGAAACCATTAATAGAAGATATTACATGCTGAAACACATGGTTGAGAGGAAAATAGTACATGATTGCCAACTACCCTAAAACAAAATATTCTTTGAACTATATAATTTTTAGTTTAATTAGTCTTTTTTAATATTATTCTTTAAGTCTATTCATAAAAGTACAATACTTTGGTATTCTAATTTTTTTTTTGTCAACATTGGATTGACAAGACCTGATCCATAGCCTAAAGTCCACCCTTAAAATCCCTTTTTTAAACTACCATAATGCAGCAGGTAGGAATCGAACTCGGGTGCCAAGTCATTAGCTGGATCATCCTAACCACCATACTTTGATATTCTAATTAGTTTTATGTTATTTTTTTACTATACAAGTAAAAATGCTATATATATATATATATATATATATTACCTTATATAGATAAGGCTTTAAAACTAAAAAAAAATATAGTTTTATTAGCATGGCTTCAGTATCAAGAAACCTGGCTGTCCTAAACCATTAAGGTTGATAATTTATTGAATTCCACAATAAAAATAAAATATTACATCACAGAAACTGAAATTATTATTCATTAATTCTTTCATAGTGTATTACAGTATTTTTTATGAGTCTTTCTCATGAGCTAAGGGTTCCTTTAGTTTTACTTCATGACATTACATTTCCCTTGTTGCTCCAAAAGGTAAGAGCATGCTCCGAGTGAACAATGAAGAGCCATTGTTTGGAGCTGGTCGGAGTCCAAGAATCTCTGCAACGACGTTATAGATCTGCACATTCTCAAACGATGGCACTTTCTTTCCTTTCCTAAACCTTGGACCATGTCCAATAAAGATAGACCTCATAGAGAAAAACAGGTTGTCGTATCCATGAGTTCCTGAACATTCTTGAGCGTTTGTTCTGTTCTGTTTAACCATTAGACCTTCTCCAACCATTCGAATGATCGGTGGAATTCGTGAACTCACGGAATAATGAAGTCTTTTTGGTAAATTCTCCTTCAAGTAAACCTGCAAAAACTCTCCATTCGGTACTTTACCTGAGCTCAAAGCTCGTTCATCTTATCCACGAGTTCTTTGTTTTTCTCGTGTGTGTTTTCGATATCTTTGCCCCAGACCGGATTCATTGCTAACACTGGACTATAAGAGTTGATCCAATCCGCAGGTATTTTGATCCAGTCCGCTAGGTCATCAATGTAGATAACCCTCTTGTCGCAGTTACTAACCATTCCGTGATCACCAAGCAATATCACATGAACATCATTAAACACTTTCCTTTTCTTCAATCCTTTGATGACTCTACCGATCATTTTATCAACATTTGCTATTGCTGCGGTGATTCGAGGATCATCAGGGCCATATTGCTGGCCCTGTTTGTCCGGCTCATCGAAATACAGAGTCATGAAGTCCGGGATGTCATTCTCAGAAAGATCAGAATAGCTCAAGATCTGATCATCTCTTTTTTCCAAAGGAACTGAAGCATTAAAAGGAGTTTTACAAAATCCTTTTGGGCAGTTCCAAGATCCTTTGGGAACATCAGAGCCTGGCCAGAAGACAGTCGCAGCCTTCAGCCCTTGGTTCACTACAGTTTCCCACAATGGTTCACCTAACCACCATTTAGGATCTAGGTTTTTGTTGTAGTGTTCTCCAGTTATCGGATCGGTGAATTTGTTCATGATAATACCGTGGTAAGCCGGGTAGAGTCCAATAACGATGGAGTAATGGTTTGGGAACGTCACTATGGGGAAAACCGGAATTACACCGGTTTGTGCTTCAGTTCCTCTGGAAGTAAGCAAGTCAATGTTTGGTGTCTCTGTCTTGAATTGGTAACCAAACGGGAAGCCGTCGGTGGAAATTAATAGAACCACTGGTTTATGGAGTTTCTTAAACGGGTGTGGTCGTCAGGCGTAGTACGATGGAAAGTCCGAACCATCAGCAGTGTCGGCTATAACGAGGACGAAGAAAAAAAGAACTAACTTGCACAAGGGGTAACCAGAATAGCCAGACGGACTAGGTTTAGTTTTAGCCATTTGAAATGGAAAGTTTTGATGATGGTTTAGCCCAGCAATGTTCATTTCATTTATAGAGCAATGAAGCTTTTGTTGCCAGGTCTTACCCCATATTAATTACAATTTCAGGATTTGATTCGATTTGCTGACTATTGCCTATGAATAAATGAATCGACTGTGGTAAGTGGTTGTCATCTCTCCCACGTTTTTCATAACCTTCACTTTCAAGCTTATCCAACAATCTCTACGCACTTAATCGTTTCCTACGAATATGGTTGACTCAAAATTCAAGGTTTAATAAATAATTTTAGAAATTTTTAAGAGATTACAAATCAATAAAGACCGTAACTGCTACATGTACAAGTTTGTAGTAAATTATTAGATTGGGAAAATAGTTTACTCCCTCATTGTCCATTTTTTTACATTGATTATGGATATTCATCGCCGCAAGTGTTTATTCCCAATTTTTTTGGGGATCATGACCTTTCCAATATATCTATCGAGAAGTGATCTGGGTTATCGAAAAATGGGTTTGTAGTTTGAAGATTGCACATTTCAAAGGTTTACTCGTTGCAAGCGAATCAAGTTGCATCTCAGGAGTTATCTAAAGCAAGAAGAGAATCCAATTTCTGACTTATTGGCTTTCAAAACAAATATCGAAACTTTCTTATGGTTTATATTATAATGATGATATCTTCCAACTATTTGTGTTCATCAAGGTGGGAACGGAGATATGTCTCATGTTGATACTCTACCTGACTTTGGCTCTTAAGCTCTGTGTGGTAATTACTTCTACAAATTTTGCTAACATGATTTTTACAGATAATTTTTCTATTGAATATATTGTACTTGATTTTTCTGGTTTGTTTGTAGAGGCATCGATAAAAGTTTAGAGTGGACTGATATTGTAAATGGTCATATAATATCAGGACCAGAAATCTTATATGGCCTGAAATGGAAGGTTGTTTCTCAATTTTCTGTATTGAATTATTTAGCTTTTGTTCAAGAGTTTAACTTGAGATTTGTGTGGTGATGATGATGTTTATGATACAATATCAGACAAATGTCAAGTTCTCATGATAACACAACACATGATGAAACTAGGTCCATTAATAAGTGATATGGACCGAAATTTATATAGAAAAAGGCTTGAGAAATTGAGTAGACATGAGTGAAAATAATTGCTAGACTATGTGTATGTATGGTTGATTATATAACTGTCCCAATTCAAAAAGGTTTTTCTACTAATTATCTGTGTCTTTGTGACAATGAATTATGCTCAATGTAGACTGTATAAATATTAGAGAGGAAGGAAGAGAATAGAGGAGGCTTAAGTTAATGAAAGAAGAGGCCCAAATCTTCTACTCCAAGAAATGGCAAGCATAAGCAAAGCCAGATCAAATGAAGTTAAGGTGATCAAGAGCATCAAGCCTCCTTACCTCTCCTCTTTCCTCTCTAATAAATAAAAACTTAAAATTGTCTAATATTTTGTTAACCTATTTTAATATTATATTTTTATTTAAAAAAAAACAGTTTCTAATTTTATAACTCCATATCTTTGAATATGCAACCAAATGCAATTTGATTTTGTTGGCAATGATAACTAACAAAAGTTATTGAAAAAATTATATACGTCTATGTTATATAAAAATCGGGCCACTATAACTCCATAATTTTGAATATGCACAAAAATTTAATCTAATTTTGTTGATAAAGACAACAAAATTTATTTAAAAAAATTATATAAATTATTTTACATAATAACCGGACTTAGCCTGTATATCTTCTAGTTTTTATACTAATTTTGATAAGCATGTAAATACTTTCCTTCATAAGTTGGGGAAAGAAGTGTCATTTATAATTTATTATAAGCTATGATTAGTATATAATCTTTTCGTTTTATTTTTCTTTTCAGGCAAATATAAAAATTAAAACAAAAAGTTAAAAGTTAAAAGACAGATAACCCAAAACCAAAGCCAAAACTAAAGTAATAAAAAGGAAGGCACGAAGTCAATAATAGACAAAGAAAAGAACACAAAAGAAAAATACATTTTAATAGATTTAGAAATATTTAGACAAAGAAAAATTATTTTATTGCAAGTGGCATTTACGTTAGTGGTAGGTAGTAAATTCACTAAAGGCAGATGTACTTGCATATTTAAAGATCGAATCCTAGCGTTTATATTATGTATAAACTTGACTAATGGGTCGGCCAGTTGTGATCCAATATTGACAAAAAATAAAATATTTAGACGAAAAATAAGAAATATTAGTAAATTCAATAATTTTCGACTTTTAACTAAAATAATATGTTATTAATTTTATCATTTGTAAATCTTATTTACATCATCCTATATTGGTTCTATTGTTTATAAAAGTTAACAAAAATTATATTTTACTATATTCTTTTTTTTGATGCATTTGAGTAGACTTGATTATGAATTTCTCTTTAAAATACAAAAACTTAAATCTTTACTCGATATATTTTGTTATTTCGAGATAAATTTGCAACCCATACTTTGTATGATTTTAAAATTAAATAATTCTACAAAAATTTATAAATCTTCCAATATTTCTAAATCACAGCTCGAATCAACATTTCTAAATATGCCCTTGATTTGTAGGATTTCTTAGAACCGAATAAATTAGTTATATACCTCGGGTCTGGATATTCGGGTATCCGTTCGGATTCAGGTTAGGTCTTTTTAGGTTTTAAATTTTCAGTTACATAAACTTAAGCACCTATTCAAGTATTTTAGATTTTTTGGGTAGGATTCGGTTTGGATATAGATCAAGTTGAGTTTAAGTATTTTTATTTAGATTTATATAAAAATATAATATTAGTACAGATTTTATAGAAAAATTCTAAAAAATAATCTAAATTTATTAAACATATATCGGTACCCATTTGGTTCTTGATTTGATTTTGGTTCAACTTTAGTTTGTCGATATATAAATTTAAGATCTATTCTAATATTTTGTTGGATTTGATTCGGTTTTATTTTTTACTTTGATTGGGATTTCAGATTTTAAAATTTCATGCCCATGACTACTTATGAGCCAGAAAAATACGGATATGAATATAATAGGGAGAATTAACTGAATAACATAAATACACAAAGTAATTGAGAATCTAGCATACCATTATCATAATTTAACAAATGGTAGTGGACCATGTGGGTGCATATACTAATGTGCCCTTGCGAAAATAATATGCACAAAATTCGGCTGGCCTACTTATAATTACAGGTGGCCCACAGAGATAATCTTGTTCTGTAATGCATATAAGAGTAATTAATGCAGAGATACAACGTGATCTTCTTGTGCTGCTGAAAAAACGATTGTGGCCACATAATTGCATCTAACGGTTCAACTTGTTGCTAAGGAAGACGATTTTGCCTCCAAACAAAATATCTAGCCGGAAAATAATATTATATTTGCCCACTATCTTTATCAACGCCATTAATAGATTGCAAAGCTTCCATTGAAGCTGACAACTCTAAACTCTGTTATTACTGCAAATAAACCGCCTTCAATGTGTTGGGGAGAGAAGTTTTAAGATAGGTTAGATTACTTTTTATGTTTGCATCAGTAATTTGCCTTTCACATGGGGACATAAGAGCTTGTACTTTACCCACAACACGTCATTTTCCAATCTCGACTAAAATTTTGTCTTTGTCTTTTTACGGAGAGACAAACTTGTCTAAATAAAGAGAAACAAAGCTTCGTGTGTTTTCATATATATAATGATAATTAGCTGCAAACGGAATAACAAATGAGTTAAATGCTGCAGACATTGGACCTGGTTGGATAAGCGCACAACAGACAGGTCTGGGGGTTGCAACATCAAGCACTCTAGGTGCAACTAATAGTAACTTAATGTATATAGCTGTGAGCATTATATCTATTAGTAGTACATAATTAGAGTTGTTGTTGTGCATCGCAGCGTTGCAGCAAACTAGAAATCTAGACGAGGATGGAACGAGCTCAGGCACCAACAACAAGGGTAATTTCTCTTGTGATACTCTTTGAATTGGTTTCATATTGTACGACGCAAACATGGGTTACTGATAAAATAAATATTGGTAGATATTATGGTGTCAACACAGACAACACGGCCCGATTCTGTACAGCAAATGATTGGTATGTGCACAGCATAGGAGTATCTATGTTAAAAGAAACTTTACCTCTTGGTGACTAGTATTTGGTTATCACATATGTAATTGGAGCCCGTAGCACAAGTAGCGATGTGCCAATGGGAAATAACGATGGTAAGAGTGGGTAAATATCCACGCATCTTTGACTAATAGAATGTAACTAACATGGTTACCAGGTGTTTAATTGTTAGTTGTTGTATTGCCGACCCAAGGGGCAACTCTATCATTGCAGTAGGGGGACCAAGTGGTGGTATGCTCAGATTTACTGCAAAAAAAAATATTCCATGACAAAATAATAAGTCAATGACAAAATTTGGGATTGTGTGTTGTTTGAAAGAGCAATGTATACTGAGGGACAAGGGAAAACGGCAGGCCTTTGAGAGGGTTGGGGGTGGACCTCTAAACACGCATGATATACATAGCGACGGACTATGGATGGAACAAATGCTAACGAACAGTGGGACGCCTTTGTCGGAAGTAAAACAATGTTGGTTAGTAGGGGTAACACCCAGATGGGAGGGATTGGTGTTGATCTAAACATACAGGCTGATCTAGGAACTCTTAGAATGGAATCTATCACATTGACAAGTGATGAAGACTCTGACTCATTTGACCTTAATTTGACAGACTCTGATGAAGATGATGATGACAGCCTACATTTGATGGGTGAGAAAGCCAATTGGAGCGTTTGCTGCAAAAAATAATTAGAGAATATAAAGAATGTAAATTTCTTCAAAAATAGTGAGTCTAACACACATATTCTTTGCAGGGACAGACGAGGATCAGATCGGACTAAGCTCCTTTGGTGGAGCCATGGAGATAGGGGGGCCATCAGAAGCCTTGGTTCTGGATGTAGATGTAGTGAATGAGCGCTCAGTCCGAAATTATCTTCCAGCACGAGATGCCCCGCCGTATTTTGATGACCCTGATGAAGATGTTGGAATAGAAGGTTATGAGTAATATATCGACAACAATTACTTTTGATAAACTAGTTGTTGACACTAACATTTACGTCTGCTACTATGTGTTAATTTATGTGCAAAAAAAGTTTTGGACAGATAAAGTGCAAAGGGCTATGAGAGACATTGATTATGAAGGAGTAGAGATATTCGAAGGACGGGTGTTTAGCGATAAGGAGGATTGCAAAACCAAGCTGGTAATCCATGCAATTAAGAATAAGTTTCACTTCTACTATGATAGGTCTAGCCCATGAATGATTAGCCTCAGGTGTGTCGTGGCGACATGTCCATGGAGGGTATATGCAACTAGAATGGGAGGGACAGATTGTTTTGTCATCCGCATAATATCCCCGTTCCATACTTGCACCATTGTTGAGCATTGCGATTTCCATAAGCAAGCCTCGACCACTGTGATTGGGGAGTTGATAAAGAGAAAGTATGTTGGCTTTGGGCGTGGACCATGTTCAAGTGAAGTGAGGCAAGATGTAAGTTTTGTTGATCTGGCTGGAACTGAAAATTTACAGATAAACATTTATTTTACAGGAAAAAACATTAATAATATAATTTTATCTTTTGCAGCTAAGAAAGGAATTTGGGTTGCATATTACATACCGAAAAGCCTAGTAGGCCTGGGAGATCGCGATGGACAGTGCACTGGGTTCAGCAAATGGTAGCTATGGGCTGCTGCCGGCTTATTTCAAGCTATTGCTGGAGACTAACCCAGGTTCTGTTGTGTGTTTGAACACAGTGATAGATGATCATGGGCAAGAACGGTTTAGGTATCTATTCTATTCACTGCATGCATCTGTTGTCGGGATTGCCTATATGAGAAAGACAATAGTAATTGATGGGACATATCTCAGGGGGCGGTACGGTGGATGCTTACTTGCTGCTAGCGCCCAAGATGCAAATTACCAAATATTCCCCATAGGATTTGGCATCATGAATAGCGAGAATGGCCATGCATGTACTTGGTTCTTGGAGAAACTCAAAAAGATTGTTCTAGATGGGCGTGATTTGAACATTGTGTCGGACCGGCACTCTTCCATCTATGCTAGCATAACAAAGGTGAAGAAGTTCGGTTTCCATTTAGAATAAGATAATTTTGCATTTTACATTGGTTCTTACAATGAAGTCGATGTGACCTTATCATGTGTAGGTGTATCCGCTATCTTACCCAGGTGCTTGCATTATGCATTTGGTCCGCAATGTGGTTGCAACATTCAAAAACAAGCACTTGGGCTACCTCGTACATCTGCAGCAAAAGCGTACCGCATAGAAAAGTTCAAGAAAACCTTTGAAGAAATTTGATATATAAGCCCATGTTGCGCCAAATACCTAGTAAAAATTGGGTTCGAGCATTGGACTAGGGTTTACTACACAGGGAATAGATACAACATAATGACCAGCAACACTGCGGAGTCGCTGAACAATGTCCTCTCTGTTGCTAGGGATTATCCAGTTATCTCAATCTTGGAGTCGATAAGAACAACCTTGATAACGTAGTTTAGCATCAGACGTGAGGCTGCAGACTCAGCTGAGCAGACGTTGCCTCCCAAGATCCATGACATGATTTTGCTAAAATATGAAAAGGGTGCAGGGTTTAGAGTAATCAAGTTGCAAGAGCAGCTGTATGAGGTAAGTATATCTAAAAAAAAACTAGTTTATGCATATATTACTAGTATCTGCAACTGCGAAGAATATATGTAAATATTTTTTGTAGTGCAAGTATTTAAAATATCTGCAAACAAGACATGTATGAATGCATGCCCGGGTTATCTCTGACTGTTGTCTATAAATGCTTTGCAATTGTCTTTTTTTCTGCTCATGAATTGGTAGGTCAGAGATGTAGATGAGAAAGCTTACTATGTTAGCCTCCAGGAGAAGATGTGTACATGCAAAAAATTCCAATTGATGACCATTCCTTGCACACATGCTATAGCTGCTGCTGTACATGCTTGAACTAGAGTTGAATCATTGATTGGAGGTCATTACAGCATTCAATACCTGAGCTTGTCTTACCAGGGTGTAATCATGCCTGTCCTGGACATAGGTGGCTTCACGCTAATGGTGAACGCAAGGGAGCAAATTGGGCCACCCGGTGTGAGGCGTCCCCCTGGGAGGCCAAAGAAATGCTGTCACTTGTCAAGTGGCGAGTACAAGGTAGGTTGATGGTAACTTGGTATTGTATATTGATGGTAACTTTACAATCATCTAATAGTGTAAGTTTCAACAGACAGCATCCAGGAAGAAGTGTGGACATTGCCATAACCTAGGACACAACCGATCAACCTGCAAACTTCTCCCAGGTGTGAGTATAACCCTTCACATGGTATATAAAATAGTCTAATTGGGCCAAAATAACATATAAAATGGGTGTGTCATTTCAACTTTGTAGGGGGTCTGATGGGTTAGACAAAGTGACAGCAAGACTTTTGGCGAGATAAGCGATAACCAGATTGTACATATGGCAATGGGGCGGTATGGGATATGTGAAATATAATCAAATCTCATCTCTAACTGGCAGAAGGAGGTCGTATGAGATATGTAAAATAAAATCAAATCTCTACAAAAAATGTTTGTTTGCATCCTGCAGTATTAATGTACGTAATGATGTAACAGAATATTTTTATCCTCTAGCTAAATAGTAAAATCGCATTCTCGGGTAATGAGTGTGATGACTGATGCCAACTAATTAGTTTGAAAAATATTTTATTTACTACAAAAAAATGTGTTAGTACAAAATAGTTAGTTTCTTGCAAAAGATATAATTCTAAAAAAAGTAATCAAGGCTGACCAAAAATTCTTAGTGGGGATTAAGTGATTCTAAACAAAATCTGAATTGTGATGGACATTGTAGTTTACAAACGCAATTATAAGAATGACGTGTAGTTTACAAAAACTTATTTGTGATAGACATTGTAGTTTAGAAGCGCAATTATACAATGGACATGTAGTTTACAAAAGCTTAATTGTGATAGACAGTATAGTTTATAAACGCAATTTTAAGAATACATGTAGTTTACAAAAGCTTAATTGTGATGTATAATTTGAGTAAGATGATTGATGCCAATTAATTAGTCTGCAAAATATTTTATTTATGGTAAACTGATGCTTTATATGTAAAATATAGGGCGGTCAATATAAGTTTTGTGTCCATTGGTCGCGTTCCTGGGCTCCATGTTGCCTAGTGGCAAAATAGTTAGTTTGCTGCAAAAATATAATAGGTGAAATGACAGTATTGGATAAAATGTTGTTAACTTTTGGGTTGTGTGTAATCCCGGATTTTGGTTTTCACTATACACTATTGCGGCCAGAAAATGACCTTACGGGAGACTGGCTAATTCAATGTTAATTTTGCTTACCGCAAAAACATGTGTTATCTGAAAAAATAGAAGGACTTGACTAGGGCCGTGAGTCTAAAACAATTTTCAGCGCTGACAAAAATTGTTTTCTGATTCGAAATGCAAACTCTGTCTTAATTTACATAAAGTGATTCTAAACAAAAGCTTAGTTGTGATTGACATTGTAATTTACAAACACAAATACGAAAGCTTATTAGTCTAGAAACGGGGATGAAGATGCAATGTACAAGTCCAGAAAAATCCAAATTGAGTAGGTGGTCACAGGTTGTCTTGTAAGAAAGACAGAAAACAATTTCTTGATGTGGAAGTCCAAGTGATCCATCTCTATGCCCGAACAAGCCTCAAGACCCCCCAAGACATGCTTGTTGATCAGAAGAGGAACCATGATCCTAAAGTCAAACATGTGGGCAACTTGAAGAATGCCATGGGGACGGTCGATAACAAATGGTGAAGAATGGTCCTGTGTGATGACATTGAATGGTTAATATAACTGCAATCACAGAAGTAAAATGCAAAATAGGTTGAAAACATACAATCGCAACGGGGCAGCCGGCTTGGATGAGAAGTTGGGGCATCATTATTGCAATGGGCTGCAAGTCACGCTGAATAGCCGTATCAGATCGTAGCTAGGCATTGGAATCGAGTACATCAATAGTCCCAGCAACTGTATGGATACACGGGACAACCCAATGATTCCTGTCAAAGTCAAAAGGAGCATAGATGCGCTTTGGGAACGAGAACAGTTCAACCCTGCCATCTACAAACCTGCCACTAAAGGCATCAGTCAACATCTTACTGAACTGGTACGGCTGCGCTTCCGTGGCTGACACAAATGCTGGGAATAAGCGAGAGAGTGTTGCTATGGTGTTGGAATCAACTAAGTCCAACACCAGACCTTCCTCAGCTCCCCTCTTGACAAAATCCCTAATGAAAATAAGAAGAGCATCCATGACCTTGGCTGACATACCCTTCTCCCTGTTAACAATTTTGATTATCTGAGTTGCGGTAATATATGAGGATGACTCCAAGAAAACACCCCTGAATGAGTGCCCCACAATACTACGTCAACTGTAGCATTCAATCCCGTTAAAGAAAAACAAGGGGTTATAAACAGTGAAAAGCGTGCAAACCTGTTGTTCTTCACACTCTCAATAGATCTTGCGAAACGCTCATTCTCAAAATCAACATCGGCCAATGTGATTGGAGGTGATGGGTGTCCAATTAAAATCTTGGTCTTGGCATCACAATGGAAGGGAGCATCTAATCTAGATGATATCGTACGAGCCTTCTTGCTTTTCCTTGTGATATCTAGTGCTGGGAGAGACCAGATTGCTGCGGGGTCTCTGGTTTTAGGTGCCTTTGGACGCTTAGGTATCTCTTTTTGTTCAGCGGTGGTTTGCCAAAAATTTTAAAATTTGCAGTTATATGTTATTTTTGCACAAAAAAACGTTATCGATTAATTCACAGGATACCTTCTGCTTCCTAGCTTTCTCTTTCGGTTTAGGGATATTTCTTTTCCTCTTAGGGGTGCGTTCAACACGTTTGGGACAAGCCTAGAAAGATTTAAAAATTACGGGTGAGATAGACATATAAGGAAATGTGAACGAGCAAGCCGTTTACGAGAGTTACCCCAGGAGCGTCTACATCTGCTTCCTTCGGCGAATGTGAACGAGCACGCCGTTTATGATACACCTATTGGATATAGAATCACGGGGATGTGTAAACGATAGGAAGAATAGCTTAGACCTAAACCCACTTTGACAACGTAAATACATGTTCCATCATTGCTGCAAGTGTTGGGTTCTCTGTATGGCCTTCATCAGTGGCGGTGGCGTGCGGTTTGTTGCTGCTAGCCTGGGGCATTACACAGGAAAGTTAGATGTCACAAGTAAATTTAATAGTAATTTAATTAGTTGTCAGTATGTGACCTTTGTTCCTTCATGGGAGGAGGGTTCAGCGTGCTTGCGGTGTTGAGGATCCTTGCTAACCTGCGATTATGGGGTTAGTCCTCGGGAAAATAAAGGTTCGGAGAAATAGATGGATGACCCCTGGTACAATAGCAGCTAGAGTTGACAAGTATTTGGTATTAGAGAATGGTTAAGTAAACATTGCAGATGTACCTGCGCTGGTGATGGAGTGCGCATCAGACTTCCACTGCAAGTCTAGTCAGTTTTATACCAATTAATGAGGAGATGCAGATTGGGAAGCAAGTAATATGTACCTCTTCAGTTGGATGCTGCTCAGCAGTTTGCACAGGTTTTGTGGAAGTTCCACTTGTCGGAGATCTGGAGAGTGGCTGGTTTGACTCATAACCGACTGGCTGTTCTTGCTCAGCAAGGGGCAATGGACAATCAGATTCAACGCTTACATTCATTTCTTGGGCGTTAAAGTCCTTAGTGGTCAAACGAGGCTAAAATGTAAGGACACAACTTAAGAGAATTTATTGCAAAAATCTGATAGTTGCAAAAATAACACGTAAATGCATAAAATAAAAGTAGATGCAAAACATATATAGTATATGCAAAATATGAAAGTAGAAGCACAAAATACAGGGATTTGCAAAATAAAATAATAGTTGTACAATAGCAGCAAAAGTTGACAAGTATTTGTTATTAGAGAATGGTTAAAGTAAACATTATAAATGTACATGCGCGGGTGATGGAGTGCGCATTGGTCTTCCACTGCCAGTCTAGTCAATTGTATACCAGTTGTATACTAATTAATGAGCAAAAAAACTGGTTAGTTGCAAAAAAACCACGTAGATGCAAAAAAGAAAAGTAGATGCAAATGTATATAGTATATGCAAAATAAGAAAGTACATGCACGAAATACAGGAATTTGCAAAAATAAAAATAATAGCTGTAGAAAAGGAGACTACATAACTCACATTCATGGGAGTGGGCGGTTTCGAAGTTTCAGGGACAACTTTTTCATCAGCTGTTGCCTCTGCCTATTGAATATATTAGAATGGGCCCAGGTTTTGAGTGAAAATAATTAAAATAGACACAACGCTAAACTAAGGACTTGTCTGGGAAAAGCATGGCTTACACTGTAAAAGGCAGCAATGTCATCTACCATGTCCATTGGGATTCAGAACCGTGTCCTGGGTGGTCTGCCTTTTCCTGCAAAATACATGGAGTTATAGGATTACACAAAAAGCAATGAGTGTTGCAAATAATAATGTGTGGGTATATGTGTGTATGGGGAAAACATATATAGTATATTTACTTATAGTTTTGGTGGGCTCCTGAGCATCTGACGCCTCCGTCGGGGCTCCAGATGAGCCGCTTTGGGTAGTACCTTCCTGCATATGAAAAATAAAGGATTTTAGGGGTGTGCTAACTAAGTAAATGCAACACACATGTTGGAAGTCATGTACAATGTCCATTGCATCCTGATGAGATCCAGATGGAGGGGCAGGGGCACATACGTTGGCCTCATTGGTGTCATGACCTGTCGCCGGATCCGGCTCTCCTGAGATCGGGCCAAATATAGTTAAATCCTTTTGCAAAATTAAAGTGTGGCAGAAGAGCCATTTCATCAGAAATCCCGCCAAAACACATATGCTTATTTAACAAGAAAGGACTACTCACATTATTAAAGTTGTTGACTGTAGTCCTTTCTGTTGGATTGGCATCCATGTACCTTGGTTCCGGTGTGGGTTCCTATTGAGGTGGGGGGATATATAAAAATTGATATATAAAAAATATATCATTACATATGAACATATATAATCTGCAAAAAATAGAAACTGCTGAAAATTACTCACATTGCAAACACCTTCCTCCTGCTGGAAATGGTCTGCGAAAAAGTCATCCTACAGAGGTGACAACATCGGCTCATTAGTTGGGGCACGGTGTTGATGAGAATTATGATCGTAATCTACCCCATGGGTAGACTTAATAATGGCAGAGACACCGACAAGCACACGATCCTCAAAACCACAAAGTTTGGTGTCAAGCAGGTCAAATAAGATGTTTCTGATTCCATCAGCATCGATACATACATGCGATGATCCAGCTTTTGTGCG
Source organism: Lepidium aucheri (assembly GCA_900406435.1). Taxonomy (NCBI): domain Eukaryota; kingdom Viridiplantae; phylum Streptophyta; class Magnoliopsida; order Brassicales; family Brassicaceae; genus Lepidium; species Lepidium aucheri. The sequence continues at coordinate 5,202 of OVBA01000122.1, read as the reverse complement.
CTGCACAGACTGCCTGGTCTGCCGGGGAGAAGGAGATGTAGCACGGGCTTTCTTACTAGGGGCCTTTTCTCCTTTCTTTCCCTTCTTAGGCAGAGAAACATTATCCGGATTGCACTCGCCCATGAACATTGAACTCCTAAACTTCACACCATCCTCGATCATCTTTACCATGTGATCAACCTTCGGGTCCTCTTCTTCATCGGACCAAGACAAGTCTTTTTCCTCCGATGGTTGAGCTTGAGGGGATATAATGGAGTGAACGTCGACCTATAAAGCATTGAAAATAGCCTTAGATCTTATAAAAAAAGAATATATGTGCAAGTAAACGTGTTTGCATATAAAAAGAAATTTTGCAACTAACACAAATAATTACATCCAAAACTTTTATTTGCATAACGTGCTGGATTTATGAAAAATGACTTTATGCCCCGTATATGTGACTGCAAATGGAGATTGTTTGCAAATAAAATAAAAAATTGCATGAATTATATATTTTTGCAGTAAAATATAGACTTATCCTCTGTTACCGGTTTTTGCAAAACCTCTTGCTGCATTTGCAACAAAAGATTCTCTTACTTGTATATATGTCTGCAAATGTAGACTGTTTACATATAATGCAAACTAATTGCATGACTCAATTGTTTTTACGTATAACTAACTACTCGTATTTTTACATACCTGACACTCGCGATCAATCTTTCGAGCGTTAGCCAGCCTAAACTGAGGTTGTTTTACATCTCCCTCACTCTCGCTACCCTCGTCAGACTCAGAAGATGACTCCAATATTATTGGAGAAGATGATGATGCCAGCTCATCCTGGATAAATCCCTGAACCGCGTAACTCCCGGATGCAAGTTGTGCAATGTCTCATTCCCTAATAGATACCATGACCATGTCAAACGAGGCCCTGCCCCATGGGTAAGACATGAACAAGTCCAAATTCTCAGCCATCTCTACATGCGATTTACTGATTTTCGCAGCATGAGAAGTGGGAAGGAGCAATCCATCGACAATTACAAGAGCAGCTAGACGCAGCCTTCGCTCTCGGTCAGTGATGATGTTCTTCTTGAGTAGCATGATAGCACGTTTCACCGTGACTAATTCTGCACGTCCAAACAAAGTGGTGCAATACGGTGGGTCACTGGACACCAAACTACTCTTCTGCTTCTTCTTGGAGCGCTTGGGAAATTTGCCACAACAAAACCCACTAATAATCTTAAACTCCCGCAGGGAAAAACGGATGGGAGCACCCGCAAAAACAACCCAAATCTCTTTTTTCTTCTTGATGTTGAGCTGTCTGCTGAGAAGATGAACCACAAAGCTAGCAGACCAGGCAGACTTAGAAGCCACGTCTAGTAAGTCTCTAAACTGGCTTGCATACAAGAAGTCCTTCTCCTCAGGTGTCAATGCTAGAAGAAGTGACTGCACCAAGGTTTTTCTTTGGTAGACATTCACCCTCTTGCCTCCTGAAAACTGACTATTAGCAATAATCCGGGATGAGAGGTTGCTTGGAGCCATAACAAAAACCTGAAACACATAGTTCATTGGACGTCAGGCCTTATAAACATCAAGCGCATGAGCGGCTTACAAGAAATGGTAAACAAACATTTTAAACGCCAAAACATTTACTTATCAGCAAAAAATAGGAAAATGCAGCAAAATATGGGTTTACATCAGTCATAAACTAATTTTGTTGCAGAGAAACAACTGTATGAAACTCTACCCTAGACAACCTAATTGAAAGCCTAATAGTATACAAAATAACAAAATCGAAAAAAGGAAAAACTAATTCTCAACTAAGGAACCCCAAAAAAGTGCGAAAGAGATATCAAGAACTCAATTACATAGCGAAACAGACTCACACAAGTAACGAGATAATTTTGTAACAAAAAGAAACTTTTTGCAGCAAAATGAGTTTCCATTAAACACTCGACGGCTTCTACCATTAACGCTGGTAGCCGCCGATGAAACCCTAACACGGACAACCCTTTTTAAAGACAAATGGTGTAGAATATCGCAGAATCGCAACAAAGGGACACTAAATCCAACCTAACTAGCGCCAAAACTGAGCATTCGAGACTGAAATTGTAAAAAAATCGGGATTCGTGAGAGGGTAAACTTACCTACGGTGCTGCAACTGTCGCGACGGCGAGACGGGTGGAGTAGTTTGTCTTACGGCAAAGACAAAGTCCAACAATTGGTAGGCGATATTGAAAAATTTAAGGGGATGAACCGAAGATGAAGAAGGCGTTAATGGCAATGGTTGAAGAAGACAGAGACAATTTCCTTTTTTTTTTAATAATCGTTTTCTTTTAGAGTGTATTTTCGTTTGACATTCTTATTTTTTGTCATACATATATAAAAAAAATAAAAAAAAATTCTGCAAATCAATTAAAAAGTATATTTTTCTGACAATTGTATAGAGTTAAAACAGACAAAAAAATTGGAACAGTTATCTACAAAACTAACATACTCCTATAAACTTAATACACAAATTAAATTGTGTTATCTGCTGCAATTTTCCCATATAAAAACCCCAAGCGAACAAGTATTGAAAGCGTAAAAATAATTAACAACTTTATTCGCTGCCTATTTACAAGTTCTAGGTCTGAAAACCAATAAGCTTTGTTGAAATTGACCAAAAACTTTGTCATTCCCTGTGCAGTTACAAAATTCCAGGTCTGAAAACCAATAAACCAAAAACAAGACATGGCATGATATCTTATCGATAGGAGTGAGCCCTGTCACACTTGAGGACCACTTTTTATATCCCACTTACCTAGATTTATAATACTATAAATTGTATCCCCTCCAATTTCTTGAATGGATCAATCAACTATCATTATAAATTGTGACATACACAATAATATATTCAAAGGTTTTTTAAAAATAAAATTTAACAAATCTGATACATAGTTTATATTGTTCAAGAGTGGACTAGCTTACCTATTAACTAAATTCCTATATAATATAGGTAGTAAGATTCTATTTTTAAATATGTGATAATATCTGCTTTTAGTAGACTTACTACATACCACTAAATCTATATTACTTCACATCTTAAATATAATTTAAAACTCTATAGACTTAAATTTTATCATACAAAACTATTACGTATGTTGAACTTTTTGATAGAAAAGAAAAACTAATGATTATACTAAACAATTGATTAAAGGCATTTCATTTTCCTCTAATGTTAAGTGTTTCTATAAATTCCGGTTAGATATGCAAAAATTAATTCCTTGAAATTGAGGTAAAGAGAACCAAGAAAAAATGAAAACACAATTATTTTAGTGTTGTAGTAATATATAATACAATAGATGTGGTATTTTTTGTCATTATTATAATATTCTAAACAATATCTGCCGACGCCAATGGCCTTTATCCTAATGGTAAGTGGTAAGTCCACTCAAGATAGATGCATTTGCATGTTTCAGGATCGAGTCATCTCGTCTGTATTATGCAAAAACTTGTCTAATAGGGCGGTTAATTGTGGCACAATATTAATAAAAAAAACAATGTCTGCCGACCACTCATGAACATTCGGAACTACAAATCATTGAAGATGTTGGCCACAAGAGCCCAATTATGAAATGAAATTCCTAAAACTAGAGAATATTTTCATAAATTTAAGGATAAGGAAGATTTATATATTATTTAGGATTATCTATATGTTAATAATAAACACTATCTTATTATATAAAGAAGGGTTTCTCAAAGTTAGTAATTAACATGATTCTCCCACGTGTCAGATCCAATGATCCAAAATTTTCCTCGATTTATCTATTTTTAACTAATAAAAAATCTTTAAATATAATTCTTCAATATTTAGCTTATCCAAATCTAAAAACAAATATTAATCTAAAAGAAAATCGAGAATATTAATTGTTAAAAAAATAATTTTAACAAAAAGTAATTTTCATCATCAATCTTATTATATAAAGAAAATTTTTATATTAAAAAAGTATTTATAAAAACCGAAATATATATAGATATATATATATATATATATAGACTATATTTTGATTCATATTTATCGGTAAAGAAATCCTAATGTAACAATTCTTTAAAAATTATTTCTAACAAAAAAAAATTCATTAATAATCTTATTATATAAAAAAATATTACATTTAAAATTATTTAAAAAACGAAAATTACAAATATATATATATATATATATATGATATGTTGAATAATATATATTTATAAAAAAATCCTAATTTGATAAGATATATATATATCTCTCTGATCATAATCCTAACAGAAGATAATTATCTAAATATTCCTAAATATTTATTTGTATACAAAATCCTAAATTAAAAGAAATTTTGGAGACATAATCCTAATATAAATCCTATTATATAAAGTTGGATCTCAAAGTTACTCATTAACAGGATCACTCCACGTGTCAAAATCCAACGATCAGAAATTTTCTTTGTATTTATTTATTTTAAAAAGAAGAAAAAAAAATTTTAATTTTTTTTTCAATATTTAGCTTTATCACAAAATAATTATCTTTGATGCTAATCCCAACCGAATATTATTATCTAAATATTTCTTAAATAACTATGTATATATAATCTCAATCTAAAAATGATTTTATATTCATAATACTATTCCAAACGAGAATTGTGAATATCAATTGCTATATCTTATTATATAAAGAAGAGTTTTTCAAAGTTAGTAATTAACATGATTCTTCCACGTGTGAGATCCAATGATCCAAAATTTTTTTTGATTTATCTATTTCTTTAACTAGATAAAAAATATTTAAATATATTTCTTCACTATTTAGCTTATCCAAATCTAAAAAGAAATCTTAATCTAAAAAAAATCATGAATATTAATTGTTAAAAAATTAATTCTAACAAAAAGAAATTTTCATTACTAATCTTATTATATTAAA